>JAQZBX010042050.1:0-22135 GCA_029593785.1 Cabassous unicinctus | reverse complement strand
CCAAATTCTGTATTAGTCAGCCAAAGGGGTGCTAATGTGAAATACCAAAAATGGGTTGGTCTTTATAAAGGGTATTTATTTGGGGTAGAAGTTCACAGTTACCAGGCCATAAAGCACAAGTTTCTTCCCTCACCAAAGTCCATTGTCACGTGTTGGAGCAAGACAGCTGCCGACGTTTGCCCAGGGTTCAGGCTTCTTGTCTTAAATAATGTAATAGATATGGGGTTATTTAAGGTATCTGATTTTTTTTTCTGGAGTGAGCTTTTGGTAGTTTATGTCTTTCAAGCAATTTGTCCATTTCCTCTAAGTTATGAAATTTATTCAATTTTTATTATTTCAATATCTGTAAGGATCTGTATTGATGTATCCTCTTTAACTCCCGATTTTGTTAATTTATACCTTCTCACTTTTTTTTCTTATCTGTCTTGCTGGAGATTTTTCAACTTTATTGAAACCAAAGGCTTAATTTGATTGAAATCAAAGGATCAACTTTTGGTTTCACTGATTTTCTGTATCGTTTTCCTGTTGTATATTTCATTGATTTGTGTTCTTATCTTTATGTATCTTAAGCTTTTTTGTTGTTGTTGTTTATTCTTATTTTTTTCCAAGGTGGTAATTTAGATTGACTTGAGAATTGTTTCGTTTCTAACAAAAGCAATTAATGCTATAAATTTCTCTCTTTTTTTCTTGCATCCCACATATCTTGATAAATCATGTTTGCATTTTTGTTTAGTTAAAATATTTTTAATTACACTTTTACTCTTTTCTATGACTTAAGGATTATTTAGAAGGATGTTTTAATCTGCAAATATTTGGAAATTTTTCCAGATATTCTGCTCTTGATTTCTTGTCTAATTTTTTGAGTGATTTCAATTCTATTGAATTTATTGAGATTGTGTTTATGGTCCAGCATATGGCCAATCTTTGTTACTGTTCCTTATGCATTTGAAAATAATGCATATTCTCCTCTTGTATGGTGGAGTATTCAATAAATATCAGTTGGGTTAAGTTGTTTAACAAGTTTGTCTTAGTGTTTTATGTCGATTCATTTTCAGTTTACCACTTCAATCAATTACTGAGAGATGAGTTTCAAAGTCTCCAAATATATTTGAAGAGGTTTCTATTTCTCCTTTTAGTTTAATCAGCTTCATGTGTTTCTCAAGATTATTACTATGTGTACTCATATACAGGATTGTTATATCTTTTTGATTAATTGACCCTTTATCACAATGGAATTAATCAGATATTAAAAAAACATTTTTACTCTATGGATGTAGGGTGTTGTGTCACTCAACATTTAAGTAGATGATAGTGGGGATGTAGGTTACATGGAATCCATTTTCCTAGCAGGAAATGCAACTTCTTGGCCCACTATTGGACCTCCCTACCCAAATAAAAAAGGAAATGAAAGATCTATTTGATATGTTTTATATCTATTACCTAGATGACCTACTAAAACCTTGCAAAATGAGAAATAAAAGACTCACATAAGAAAGCAAAATTGTAAAGAAATGGAAATGTGAGGCTTTTTAAATTACTTTTCAAATACTTGGTGATGGACAGAGTATGTGCTATATTTTTTCTTTTTCTTTCATTCTGCTATAGAAGCTCAGCCCATACTTTTTTATGGGCTTATAATTCTCTTCTTGCCTATCTTAGTGTAACCTCCTCCCCGCTATCTTTCTTGAGCGTGTTTTCTCTACATAGTCAAAATCATTTCTTTTATCCATGCCAGAACATCTTCTCCATCCTCCCCACTTTAACTACTTTGACTTCAAATGTGTTCAATTCCTCTACAGTTCTTAACATTTATTGGGCAAACTTAATCGTTGATAAATTTCTAATATCCCCCTCCAACTGTTATAATCCAAATCTAAATATGTGTCTATATTTGGTGTTAGTGCTTCTTATTTAAGTGTCTTCACTAGAGTATCCTGCTGTCAAGTCTAACCCCCATTTTAACTTTAGTGTTTTAAGAAATTATTTCCCACATGTATTTCCCTTCATGTGATTTTTGAAAGAGATTACATTCCAGCATTCTCCTCCAATATACTGACAATACTGTTCACTTTTTTACTCAGAAAGTGTCAGTAGCATTAACAATTAACAATGTCTCCCATTTGTAAAGAATCTTTATTTTTTTAAAAATGGACTTGGTTCAAAGACTACCCAGGAAAGCAAATCTTTATCAGAGTAGCAATCCTATTTTAAACATAATCACATTGACAATTACAAACCTCTGAAACGTTAAGATTTCTTTAAAGAAAAAAAACTGTAAAATTCTTTAAGAATGGTTTATTCACAAAGGCACGGGGAATTTGAGTCTACTTCTATAAAGAGCCAAAGAGCATTTCTAATACACTGATGATCATTTAAGTTTGATTATACTTGGGCAGCAGTGTGTTTTTAGCCAGGATATAAGCAGAACAAATTTGATATGAAAAAGAGAATAGTGCAACCCAGTAATGATGAGATGGCTCAAAAAATCAATAGGCTTCTTCATGAAAATTGCACAGGGACTGGCAATGGGTGACAGTATTATCCAAAAGTAAGCCCAGCAATGGAGCATATTAATTGCCTCTCTTTACATTAATATCATCTCCTTTACAAAAGATCTTTAAGCAAACTTAAGTGAAACAAAGGCAGATTCTTAAAGGATTTCCTCCTTTTATCCTCCTCTTGACTCTCTAGTGAGCTGACTAGTAAAATCTAAGCATTAAAAAAATTCCAGTGGGGATGAATTGATCCATTCCTGACTGAGACTAAAGTCACTTTTACCACTTCAGCAGATTAAACAACTGTTTATTGAATTTTGGGGTCACTTCCCAGAAGTTATTTGATCTCAGGACTTCTCTACCAGCCTCTCTAGCTGGCTGACAGAAACATGGAGAAGGCCAGAATGGGGTCTGTGTAATTGAGTAATATTTTGGGAGGTTTGAGAGATTATTTCTTCCTAATGGTACATGTAAGAGCACAATTCAATTTTTAAAAATTGGCTTTAAAATCAGACAGCTGGTTTTAAAATCCAGATTATTTCATATTCAACAAGTATGACCTGAGGCGGTGACATAATCTACCTAAATCTCAGTTTTCTGCTCTATTAAATGTGAATCTTTCTCAGACCACATGAAATGCTATATGGAAAGCTGCTAATCCAGTGTCTGGCACAATGAGAAAAAATGATTTCCATTTTCTAGTTGTTTTTTATTTTTTATTTTTTTTGGTCCTATTCCTTGAATAAAAAAATAAATTTTCCTTTGGTTCCTGGACTAAATAGTGTCCCTTTCAATAATAAGCATGGCCATTCCTTGCTGTAGTTATGTGCTGCCCAGTGCAAAACAGAAACTTCCAACATTCAGTATAAATATCCAGGTTTTCGCCCTATCTAGAAAGACAAGAATTAAAGTTACTGTATTGGTTTTCTATGAAATGTGTGCTGGTACCCGGTGTCTAAGAGCCAGGGTAGCAAATCCAAATATTCTCCTCCAATAGACTTTGCTGCACTTCTAAACACCTCTGTTCTTCAAAGAAAGAAGTTATTTTTTCCTTTAACGCTTCCTGTGTGATTTCACTGGCAATTATTGCCCATTATGTAAGCACCCAATCAGTTTCCTGTGACCCAATCCAGTAATTATTATCATGGATCAATACATAAGCAAATTTCCTTACTGGGGAAAGTCAGATGGCTACTTACAATGGCATTATCTCCAGCTTCAATTTAATGTGGGCAGGATACAGTCTTCTAAATAAAGGACAAGGCAATATGAAAGTATGTAGGCAGTGATGTGGCCACTACTCTAAGTCTGAAACCAAAATATCACTCAATACATTTATGGCATCATACTAATGTCAGTGCATCTTCATATGCAAAGGAAACTACAAATTCCCAAATGATTAGCAGGCATTTTCCTTCTTCCCATTTCTATTGAGCTGGAAATGGAAACCATTCCAATAATAACCATTGGCATAAAAGCACGGAGTGTGTTCCTATTCCATAGCTACAAATCAAAGTTATCACCCTCTTCTTCCTTAGTTATTTGACCCAGGCAAATGTAAGTAAGGGATGCTTTGCCAGCTCTTCTTCATTTTAAGTTCCCTTCTTTGGAATGGACTCTACCATTTGCCCTTTTTCTTGCCATTTTAACTGTCTTGGGATAGGTCTCTTGCATGGGAAATTTCTCTGTGCCTGATGGAAATAAATAGTTTTAATTTTACCTCTTAATCTTCAATTTAACTTTCATCTTGAATTTCTCATTTAAGTTATCTGACTAAATTGATTTGATGCTTAATGCTTGCCAAATAAATAATGAGGCTCTGAATGAGTCCATATGTAATAAGGCAAGGATTTCATTACTCCTAACATCGCTATAATCAGGCAATGATTAAATTATTTCTAACATTCTTAATACCAATGTGAAAATATGCTAAAGACCCAGAACAATTTAAGCCTTCCCACCATGTTTTGCATCAAGCATTTCTACTTCCAGCAGTTTATCACAATGTTGCAGAAATTGGCCTGTAAGGGTTTATGCTAATGATAATGGAAAGAGCTCATCCACAGGTGTCCCCGCCTTTATCTCAACTACATCTTTAAAAATCATTTATAAGTTCCATGGCAACAACCCTAAGGACCACCAGCAGGAATGCTGATTACCACTTACTAGGGAAAAAAAAGACTTAAGTAATCAAACAATTTGCAAATTGTAGAAACCTAGACAGATGTTCAGCTCATGGTTATGTTTTTTCTTTGGGGCTCTGAACTGAAGAGTGTCTGCTTGCTCTTCTTCATTTGGAGTTAGAGGGAGAGACTCAGGCATGCTTTCCCATCAAGGATACTCAAATACATCTGTGGCATAACTGGCATTCCTTCCAGTTTGCAGAAATCAGGGCATACCCATTGTATCCAAGGGAGATGCTTAACTCACATCTCTGAGTTATGTGTGTAGTACATTTGGAGTCTGACAGTAGCACCACCCAAGAAATGATTTGCAGCTTTAATGCATGCCTGCAGGATGGTGATATTGATGAGAAATCTGTATTAGAGCACTGTGAATCATCATTAAAAGGCATTTAAATTGGCTTGTAAAATACGGCTTTCGCTGCACTCCATGCACTCTCCTGGAAAGATAAAGTAGTATATTAAAATGATGATGTGGGTATTAATAAATATGAAGTCATGGCTACTCTATTAGATTGGAATATGGCAAAAAAAAAAAAAAACCCTGCAGTTTACTCTCAAGGTTAGAGGTTCAGTTTTTATTATTGAATCTGTAGGAGGCATTTCACGATGGTCTGGGGCCAAAATATAACTTTTCTGGCCACTAAGCCAGCCAGTGGTCCAGAACTTTAACTTTAAAAGGACAAAATGTTCTATTATCATTTCTGTTGCTTGTAAATTATTCCATTTATTGATTTATTACAGGTGATAATATTATTGGATCTAGACATCAAGTAATTTCAGGCTGTGTGAATTCTTAACATGAGGATTTGCTGAACTTCAAACAATCCTGGGTACAGTTTTCATGCATAAATTGCCCACGGTGGGCAATTTATACCGGGGAGGTAGCAGAGGCAGGGTGACTGTGATAAACCTCATTTTATTTTGGGAGATAAATTCCAGTGCCTTGAGATATACCTAACTCTCAGTGCAGTTTTTGTATATCAAAATAAAGTAATATTTAGTGATCAATCTAGCTCTTAGTATGCAGCATTTATCTTATCAGAGATACCAGTTTTATTATACTTGAAAACATTCAAATTAGCAAACAAATGAAGGAAACGTCTGTGCATGGAAGAAGACAATCCAATATTATGGTTAATGTATTTATCCATTAATACAACCATTATGCAATTTAAGACATTCCAGTTCTACCAAAGTATCTTGCTAATGTGTGTTAAAATGTCTATTTTTTATTAGAGAAGTGAATAAAGTACAGGGCTCCCATATATCACCCTATTATTAACATCTTGAAAATGCCCATGAATTTGGACAAGTTTCTGAACTCAATTCTGCTCCTTTTTCCATGGTTTGCACTATCCAATTTTCTCATTCACAGTGTCTAAACATTTTTCAACTTCCTTTAGAGTATCTATTTTGAAATTATATCAGCTAGAATATATTGCTGATTGCCAGTAAAGTTTTTATTTTTTTTCTGGACTAAATGGCACTTCTAATATTTCTAAACAGTGTTATAGAATGCTGGATATCAACATCCTGTCTAACTATAATCTGCCTTCAACAAGCAGCAGAGCCGAAATCCATGTGGAATTTAGACATTGGCCACATAGCTTTTCATGTAACATTTTATATTGTGCCCCCTTTAAATTGTCCTTTGGAGATTTTTTTTTTTTTTAACCTTTAGAGAGTATATCCATTCATGTTGTCTATCAATTGATTGCTCTGGTGCTTTTATATATGTCATTAAAAAATCACACTCTGTCAAGGACCATTACCCAAAACTAAAACTTTAAAATTCTGCCAGAGATACTCATTTACCTGTATCCTTTTCGTAATTACATTTATATTCATTGTCCTTAAAAAGGATTAGTTAATTTGTTAGTCCAAATCCTGTGTATTATAGGTGTATTTATTCTGTTCTTTGTAACTTCACACTGCTAATAACTAGAATAAGAACTGGATTTCCTTGAGACAATCAGGAGGAATAACCCATTTTATTGATGCTTTCTGCAACATTTGCTATGGGTGCTCCTTTTCTTGTTTCTCCTCGTTAAGACCACACTCTATTCTCACACTTTCCTATTTCAGTGAGAGTTCCTTTAGGCATTCCTTCTCCTCCCTTATAGGATGATGTTCCCAGAATTTTCTCCTTGGTTCTCTTCTCTTCTCACTCTGCACACTCTCTTCACCCAAGGGGAAAATAGGTGGTTCCCTATCTGATCTCTCCTTCACTGCCTTGTTTTCTAAGCTAAACATCTTTTTTTCTTCACTTGGAACTCTCACTGGTTCCTCAAATTCAACAAATATCTAAATAAATTAGCCATCTCTCTCCTCCCTGACTCTGCTTTGACCTTCATTCTATACCTCTAAGTTTTGTTACCTGTAATTCCCAAATTTGACCAAATCTGGCCCTTGCTAATAAAATCATTACTACTGAACTAACCCAGATCTCATCAGCTTTTGCTTTGACAAGTTCATCAGTGGGCTAACTGATTTCCTTGGCTTTAGTCTTGATATTTCCTCAACATATGCCTGCAGTTATCTATTGAAAATGGAACTTTTTGAATTATTATTTTAAATTAAACAATTTCTAACTCGTGATAGTATTTACTTCTTTCTCTTCCTATTCCTCTTTGCTTGGTGTGATGTTTAACTTCATGTGTCAACTTGGCTAGGTTATGGTGTCCAGTTGTTTGGTCAAGCAAACGCTGCCTGATTGTTACTGTGAGGGTATTTTTGTGGATTTAAATCATTAGTCACATAACTCTGATGCTGGCTGGCTAAAGTAGAGACAGAAATTCTTTCTGACTGATGAAATCATCAGTTTTCCCTTTATGGCTTACAACTGATTGCATGAGATGTCTCTCATTGCCGAAGGCAATCTCCATTGTTTATTGTAGATGCAATCAGCCATATATGCAATCAAATGGCTGATGATCTAAATCAATTGGACACCGTAACCTAGCCAAATTGACACATAAAGTTAATCATATAGTACAAATATGATTTTTCCAGTTATCTGTAGAAAACTCTTACAATCTCCATCATGGTCAGGAGAAAATAATCCAAACTTCTTAGCCTGCCTTTGAGACCCCTTACGGAATGGCTCCAGTCTCCCTCTCAGCCCAGTCTGTTTTCATTTCCCACTTTCCATTCTAAGCTCTAGACATACTGAACTACTTTTTGCTGCCCTGAATTTCCATATGCTCTCTCTTGCCTCAAGAGAATATATAAATATATATATTTAGAGAAGTTGTGGTTTTACAGAATAATGGATAAAATACAGGATTCTCATATACCACCTTATTATTAACATCTTGCATTGGTGTGGTACATTTCTTACAATTGATGAACGCACATTTTTATAATTGTACTATTAACTATGGTCCATGGTTTAACTTGGGATTCACTGTGTTGTGCCCTTTCATGGATTTTTAAAAAATTAATTCAAGTGACATATATAAAACCTAAAATTTTCCCTTTCAACCACATTCTAATATATAATCCTGTGGTGTTAATTACATCACAATGTTGTGCTAATAACACCACCATCCATTGCTAAAACTTTTCTATTGTCCTAAATAGATACTCTGTACATTTTTAGGCCTTAAATCCCTATTCCCTACCCCACCCTGTCCCCTAGTAGCCTATATCCTGGATTCTGACTCTATGAGTTTGCGTATTCTAATTCTATAACATCAGTGAGCTCATACAATATTTATCCTTTTGTGTCTGGTTTGTTTTACTCAACATGACGTCTTCAAGGTTCATCCATGTTGCTGCATACATCAGGACTTCATTCCTATGTAGGCTGGATAATATTCCATTGTGTGTATAAAACACATTTTTAAAATCCATTCTTTGGTGGGATGGACCTTATTTGTGTGTGCTGCTTCCTTCCTGCCTAGTATATTCTTCCAACCATACTCCCTTAATGTTTCACTGTGCTTAGTTTTCAGGGCTTAGTTTAGAGAACACGTCTTCTGGAGCTCTTTCCTTGACTTCCCCAAGACTTCACTAGGTGCCTCTTTACTATTTTCACAAAGCCCCTTCTACTGTCTACATAACAACACTTAAGATGACACTGTGTGATTGCCCCTTCACTTGGCCATGAGTCCTGTGATTGCCTGGGTTCCGCCTTTCATCAGGCATAGTACCTGGTACGAAATAAGTGTGCAATAGGAGTTTGTGGAAAGCATGGGGGAGGTAGGTAGAAAATATGCTTAAAATTTCTAATTGTTTGAAACTTTACAATTGCTCCCCATTATCTCTGAGAGAGGAGCCAAAGCCTTTAGTCGTAGGTGGGTTATTGTTAATCTCAGCTTCTGCCACACTCCCAAAACATGGAAGTCCTCAACCTTGCAATGACCTCTCTTATATCTTAAACCTTACGTTTCTTTTCTTCCTACTTACCTTCTTCAAATGATCCCAGAATCCCTTAAATGCTACTTCTTCTGCCTTTGCTAGGTGAAGTGCCTGTTGCTTAGTACTTCCTTGAGTGACCTGCATATCCCTTTACTATACTACCTTTATTCTGTTGTTATAATAACTTATTAATATGTCTATCTCCCATTACACAATGAATTTCTGGGACAGGGCATGGAACATAGCGCCCTGGAGATTATTAGTGCCTAATAAATGCTTATGGGATCAATGAATGAATAGGGCAATATTTTGATAAGGTGATCAGTTACATAATCTAGGTCTAATCTCAAACCACAGATCTTATCTTTAAGATAGGAAATAAAAAAATAATCTAAGAAGGTGTCCCTAAAAATAATGGAATAAATCTTCCAGAAAAAAGTAACTTTCTAAAACTGAAGATTAGCTAATATCTATATTAGATTTCTAATCTTCTAACCTGATCTTTCAGTTACCATTTTTTAAACAGTTATGTATAAGACTGCATGCTAATTGTTTTAAACAATTTATCTCATTTAATGCTCACAAACCTAAGAAGCTGTAAAATTAGACCGAGAGTGGTTAAGTATCTTGACTAAGATCCCACTGCTCTTAGTAGCAGAACTGGGACCTAAACCCACTAAACCATACATGAGATTTCTTGGCTCAAAAAGAACATCATGTTTTCTAAGACACGGAAGAATATTTTCTGAGAAAAGAGCATGAAGTATGATCCTCTGACCTAAGCCTCAGCCACTAGGTATAATTATCTTTAAAACAAACAGTTAAAAGAACTCCCTGTAATTTGTACATGTCCCAAAGCCTGGTAGGCAGCAGTTATAATGATAAATAAAAGTGCGGACCAAGTAAATTGCAAATTCTTATCTCTTTTGCAGTGTCTGAATTGTGTGTGATATTCCCCAATTAAAATTTGTCGAATTAATGAATAAATGTCATAAAGAACAATCAAACAAGTACTCGATAGTATCTCCCTAGTCAACCATATTTCAAATGGAAAAAGAAAATCATAAGTGGAGTAAGAGATAAAATACAAGCAATTTTTATAATATCAAGAAGAGCATTAACTAGAAATTCTGCCCCCTGTCAATATAAAGGGAGTCGGTATGGATTATAAATAAGACTTCTAGAGACCACAATTGTCACTCTACCTAGGAGGACAGAAGGGTTAAATTCACTGGCAAAGCAAGGATATAGCAGAACATAGAAATCTGAGTTAGCTAGAAAGGTGGCCCTTCTTGTGCAATTGCCTTCAGAGACTTGATGACATTGATTTTCTTTGACTGCATAGTTGCAAGGTACAAATTAGCTGTTGGTGCCTCATACAGCAAACAAAAGGAGAATTAGATATTTTCCTTTTTAGGCCACTGTCAGGCAATTATATTTTGCCCAAATCACCTCAATCTGGTACCAAAGGAATCACTATCAAAGCTCTGAATATTCCTATTGTAGTAAAAATAGTAGCAGTTGGAATAGTAGTTAGTAAATAGCTCTGTATTAATTTCCCCAGGATGCTGTAACATTACCATAAATGGGGTGGCTCAAAACAACAGAAATTTATTCTCTCATCGTTCTGGAGGCTAGAAGTTCAAAGATCAAGGTATCCAAGGGCCATGCTCCCTCCAGAGAATCTGAGTGTCCTTTGCCTCTTCCAGCTTCTGGTGGCTCCAGGCACTCCTTGCATCATTCCAAACTCTGCCCCTGTCTTCACATAACTTTCCTTTCTCTGTGTATTGTCTTCTTCTGTCTCTTATGAGAACACTTTTCATTGAATTTAGGGCCCATTCAGATTATCCAAGATGATTTCATCTTGAGGTCCTTAACAATTACATCTGCAAAGACCTTTTTTAAAAAAAATAAGGTGACATTCACAGGTTCTGTGACATGGGCATGTCTTTTTTATAGGGTTACCATTCAATACACTACAAGATCCTGTTCTCAGTGAGAATTTACTGTGTTTCTGCCACCAGTTGCTAGGCATGTCTACATGGACTATTAATTTTCAAAACGGCCTTAAATGAAATCACTACTGCTGTTATCTCCATTTAATAGATGGAGTAACTGAGACTCAGAGACTTCAAGTATGTGTCTCAAGGTCATACTAATAAGAGCCAAGATAAAATCATATCATGGGTCCAGAGCCTGCCCTCCCAAGCCAGCAATACAACTCTGCTTTGAACTCAAAGAGTGTGCTGTGGGCCAGATTTTGATCTTGCATTTGTTTTCCATCTTTCATCATTCTGTACTCTTCTATCATTATTATGGCAAGGCCCTCCTTTTTTTCCTCTTTCTTCTGGTAGAGAATATCCTCCCATATGCTATACATTTGACTTTTCTCCAAGAGATAAAAATTTAGATTAGGATTTGTCCCACTTTGATCTTAACTTCTCCTTAAAAATCTCTCTTAAAAAGAGCATAAATGTCAGAAATTGAGATTCATAGAATATGCATAAACAGGACTAATTATACAATTAATGGGAACTTGTGTTAGAAAAACCTGAGCCAACTGTTAATCTCTCATTTCTTCTGCCTTAAATTATATAGTACTGCACTTGTCTAAAAAAGAAGTTTAAAACTAAATAAATCTAAGTGAACACTGTGAAAAAACAAATAACTGGAATGGGTGCTCTTTTCTTTTTTCTTAAATCACTTTTATTAAGACAGCTTTTGAAAGCCATTTCTCTTAAAATTTACTGCAATTGAGAAACATGATACAACAATTACTGTATATAGAAGTCATCTTCAATCCTGAGGATAATACAGGATATTCAGGGTCCAGGACTACCACAATTTGGTTACTCTAAAGTGTCTTGTCACAAAAGATTAATGACGACTCCGCTTATAGATAGAGCACTTAGGAGCTCAGTTACCACCATGCTAATATCCAAAGGAACATTCCTTCATACTGTGGTTTTGTACTGCCTCTGTGAGTTTCATTTCCTTGCCTTTTCAATTTTACTTTCTGACTGTCTAAGTTAATTTTCGTTGCTTCCTTTGGTCTTTTCCAGTTTAAATCTCAATTTTATAATCTGTCTCTTATCACAGTCCACTGGAGCAGTATTTAGTAATTTTTTTCCCTCTAGTTCATTGGCACAGAACTGGTGACAAGATACATTACTTGCTTCCTTATAGGATGCAACATGTTTGGCAACAGCACACTTTACTTACCAAATTTTAAAATACTTTGCTGAACATTCCATATGTAGAACTATTGATTTCTTTCTTTGGGTTTAGAAAACTGTTACTTATGAAGGAAAAAATTTGTTTAGAGCAATGATAATTGATTAATGATTAAGGTATTAAACCTTTTGCTGTGGCAAACTTCTCTATATAATCTAGAGGATTTGAGACTTTTCCAGGTAATCCATATCTTACTGATGAGATAATTCCACCTTTTCAGAAGCTTGAAAAGACTTTGGAAAATATATGATCTTTTCTCATGTTTTACAAAGAGCACAATCTGCAGAAAAATTTCTGATTTCAGGCTTCTGAAGATTGGTTGAATGCACATATCTGAATTAACAAGGTGGCCAACTCACAGAGATAGTACCTCACATTTATTGTTAAAATGTGCTAGACCTTCTGATAAGTATTTCATGTACATTATTTCATTTTTTCCCCCCAAGGTAAGTTCTATCAATGTTCCTTTTTGGGGGGTGAAAATACTGAAGTGCCAAGAGTTGAGTATGTGACTTACCTGAAGTTATGTAGCTGGTTGGTAATGGAGTAGCGATTAGAGCCTTATTCGGACTCAGTTTAGCATTTTGACCATTTAAAGTAGCCCCTCCATAGTAGCTTGCATTTATCCAGGCTATGGATACATTATGTCAATGAGTACAATTAATAGGTTGCAGGTTACCTCCCTGAGTGGATGAGGTAGCTTTATTCTGTCCCTAAGTCCCTTAATGTCTCCCCCTTTATCTCTTTCACAAATAGATGTTCTTTAACACTTTTCTATGACGATTTTGACAATGTCACATTCCCTAACAGTATAACAGAGACTAGTGTTTACAATGCCATGACTGGCAATCCCACTGTCATGAGACAAAACCAATAACTTTCTGCATAGCCCCCTCTCCCTCTGGCCTCCTCAGAAGACCTTCCTCAGGCTAATCTCTAATCGCACACTAAAGTCAAATGGAATTTTGCCTGAATAAAAATGGTGACATCAGGCCTGCTGACAGTAAAGAATGAGTCTTGAATGATTAAAAAATCCTGGATCTTAGTAAGATTCTTCATATCGACCTCAAAAGAGGATTTTGCCTCAAGTGAACTCTTTCCTCTCTAAGTCTCTAAGCTCCAACGGTTTGGACTCCAATTCACGAAACTTTTCCCCAAGTTTTATTATTTTGTTTTGCTGAGAAAAGAAAGAATGTTGCTCTGTTCTAGTGCCTGTGGTTGGCTGATCTATAAAGGGTCTTAAGAGTCACCTAATAATGAGATCTGCTTTTAATGGGAAACAAGATCATGACAATTGTGTGGAGTGAGAAAAAGTCATAAATCCAATCCAGTTATAAGTAAGGAAAATAATTTATTGCAGTGCTATTGCTGAAAGTATTTATACTATATAGGTAGTATAACTCAATGATTAAGAGATATTTGCTCCTTTTGCACTCTGATTTTTTCCAAGTGCCCAGAATAAGTGGTAAATACTGAATGAATTTTGCTGAATGAGTGTTCTTGAGTTTGGGTTTTAGAAATTTATGAACTGGGTTTGAGTCCTTCCTCTATCAGTGTGAACTAGAGAAGTTTAAATAATTTCTTTAGGGTTCTATATTCTCATCTATAAAAAGGATATTACAACCCCTTCCTAATCAGGTGGATGTAAACATATGATAGAAGGAACACTCTTGGTACAATATCTGGCATACAAAATGGTGATTCTTTCACAGTGAGTACCTGTCATCATGATCATCACCACCAGCCCCATCATTGCAATGGACTTTATGACACATCAATACCACAATGCCCTCCTGCCTTCTATGCAGGCAAAAGAACAAGGAAAGTGTAATGGCAATGACTCAAAACCAATAAACTGAATTTGTGGATACTTCAAAGTAAAGGTGTTGAAGGATAATTTATCCAGATATTAATGCTTGATATGTTCTCAGTACTCAAAGACCACTAAAGACTGGGAATGTAAGTATGCCCTTTTCTGCCCAAATATCACTCTTTCTAGAAGGTCTGTAAGGCCTCACAGTTTTGGGCTTCTTTGTTCACTAGGAATGAACAAGTTTCTGAAGGCAACTCCCACATAGATTTCTACTTGAGAGAGCTTTCCCTGTCTGCAATGGAATGAAATTAGTATTCCTAAAAGAAATCAAGAGGAAACCTGTCCTAGGAGGATGGGATTTCTTCAGTTCTTAAGACCTGGGCCCTACTTATATCCTGAGGGTGGGGCTTTGCAGCCTCAGCACTATTGGCATTTAGGATCTGATAATTTCTGGTTGAGGAGACCATAATGTGCATTGTGGAATGTTGGCAGCATCCCTGCCCTCTACCCACTTGATGCTCATAGGTTCCCAATTGTGACAAATAAAAACATCTGAAAACACTGCCAAATATCCCCTGGAAGGCAAATCACCATAGTGCAAAAGAAGCAGTACTTTGGCAAAGGATTCTATCAAGTGTGTGTATCTATGGAGGCTGGAATTTCAGGAGCTCAGGCAAACATTTTTTGACTTTTACAATCAGTCAAGTCCTTTTAGTAAACACCAGTTGCTCCAACAGTTAGAGGTCAGTGGAAACTATGTATCTTCATTCAGTTCAGCAGCTCTACCCATGTGTTATGTTTCAGTGAAAGCCAGTCTAAAATCAAATTCTGGCACACAGCCAATAGTGTTAATAAGCAGGGGCATTAACAGTCATACAAACTGTTCCTTATAGTTAGTAAAGTTTCCACTATTCATTCTTTTAGTTTCTCTGAATATCCCATTGTACGAAAGGTTCACTTCCATGGAGATGCAACAGTATTCCCAAGGCAATATCAGCAAGACTAGTGGTTGAATCAGGCCACAGATTTCTCCACTTTTGTGGTGGACTCATGGTCAAACAGACTTCAAGACCTGGAATATGATTGTAAAGACATTAAAGTACTGGGCTTATCAATGACACTTTTCAACAAAGTGTTTTCCACAAAGTCACTTTTGTGGCTTATCAATAACCAAAACTCACTTCTAATATCCTATGTACTAATGAATCAACACTGTGGCAAATTTATATAGTCATGTTTGAAGCACTAACTCCAGCCACCTCTGGAGTACAGATCACCGATTAAGAACTTTTAGGTCCTATTGAAACATCCTGGACTGTGTACTCCTGATTAGGGTATTTCCAATATTATTACTCAACTACTTTTTATTTATTACTTTTTAGACTAAAGTTATTTTACACAAATGTTTATCACACATTTGGTATTAATACTTTGGTAAGAAACGTAAGATCCTGGGACCTAGGTTTGATATAAAAGAGGTAGGGCTGGGCTTTATTGGCCAGGAAGATCTGAAGACCAGAGACCATTCTTAGAATTTTCTGGACAGGATAAACCCTGAGGTTCAAACAGACCTATATTTCTTCTCAAACATAGAAGGTAGAACCTAAGTTATATTTGAAATAATGAAGGAAAAAAAAGGCATGTTTGTATTGGGGGAAAGATATGACATTTCTCATATCTCCAAGATGGTACAACAAATCTACACTAATTTTCACATAGGTCTTTTCTGAGTTCTGTTTTAAGTCAGAGTTTTTTCAGGACCTGAAGTTGGATAGCTTCCAACTTCATGCTGTCTTTTCTCTTTTTATGATAATTATATTCTTTATGACTATTTTTTAATGGCAATTTTAATCCCAGCTGTAAATTCTGATTTTCATTGCAATGAATAACTTCTAATGGAAGAGAATTGGAATGTTTGCTCCAAAATGACATATTGTAATGATTGATATTCTTTTATTTCTGTCTCTCACTTTTGCATCCAAGATTGCATCCAAATATGCCCAAGAAAGCCATATGTATGGAGGTTTTTTCACAGAGTATGGAAGAGTCACACCTATTCAGTATGAAAGATTCATTACATTTTCAGTAGCAAAAGTTTTATTTGTTGCTTTTGCAGATATAAAGAAATCATAAGGCTTGTATAACCTTTGGTCAAATCTGTATGAGAATATGGCCTGATGTGCTGGAGGCCTGCTCTTACTGCAGATTAAACATTCTGAGCTATATTTGACCATTTTTATCTTAGCAGTACTAAAATAGGACCTTTAAATTTTGTTTTGTTTTTAGAAATATTTACACATTGGTGTAGAGTCCCAATCTCAGTGCCTTACCTGCACGTTAGACACAGAATTACCTTCTGTCCCCTAACATATCTTGCTTCCAAGTGTTTTTTGCCTGTTTGTTTACAGTGGCTTTTCATCTACCTGATATGAGTTTCCTTTCATCATTTTCCTGGTTCCTTTGACATTAGCCCACAAGATCTCACTATCTTGTTGTGCCCTTTATCACCTCCTCCAGAATCCAGGACTCCATGCATTGTTCTCTCATTGCCCATCATAAACCCCTCAGTTCAGCGAAGATACTATCATATAACCAACTGGTCCTTTCCATGGCTCTTTTTCCACCCACTGCCAGCTCTTTGGAGGCAGGAAATATGCTTTATTCATTATCGTATTCTTAGAAACCAGCATAATCTACAGCATAAAATGAGCATCAATAAATATATCCTGAATTGATTCAGAATAAAAATTCATTTTCTTATAATTTACATATTCTGTTAAGTTAGAATTACTTAGAGCTTTTTAGTTTACAAAGGGAGAAAAATTTTATTTGGTGGCAGTGGAGGCCCATTAGAAAAGCATTTCAGCAAGAGCATTAGACTATCTTTCCCAGGCAGCTCTGGGTAGCAGGGAAGGTTGGCACAGTGGGTACGGCACAGAACAGAAGGAGAGGCAATGCTAGAATAAAAGACTATTTCTGTGATTTTCAATTGAGCTCATGCATATGCTCAAAAACAATGAGATTTCTTGGGAGAATAAAATGAGAGCAGAACTTTGAGTCTGGGTTCTTTGCAGGGAGTTCCAGGGAATGCCCATGAAAACCCTGGCCTGGAGATGGGGGTGGGATGGGAGAGTGAGAAAGTAAGATGAGAAATTTTCAGAAACTGTGTGTGTGCACGCGTGTGTGTTGGAAGCACACAAATTGTGAAACTGGTAGTGCTCACGCTAATTTTACTTAGAATCTCCATGGGACAGAGAGGCCCCTAAGTGACTTCAAATTACAGATACTTTGCCCCCACTACTACTTTTGATTCTCACATTAACACAACAAAGTGGGCACAAAGTAGTTATCATTTTACAGATGAAGAAATCCCATTTCAAGAGATTAAATTAAACCAATAATAATAATAATAGATGCCGAATTATGTGCCAGTGCATGCTTTGCAGCATTACCTCTTTTGATTCTCTCACATAAAATAGGAGGTTGCTACTATTACTATACCCACTTTACCACTGTAAAAAATGAGAGGCTAAGTTATTATCAACATCACAGAAGTCATGGACTGACAAACAGCTCTAATTCTAAAGCCTCTATAATTAGTCACTCTGCTATTTCACCTTTCTAGTTTTTCAATTTCAAAATCCAGTTTTCTCAAATACTACTTTTTCTAGTTCATTATAAACAAACAAGTATTCCCTCCTCCCCCTGCCCCCCTCAAAAAAAAAAATAAAAGAAATCCAGGGGGTGGTTTTACCCCCCAATTTAACATTTGTTCATCCATTTTAATTGGGCTCAATTACAACAAAGGAGTGAGGGGTTCCAAGTAGAGCCTAGAGCTTCCTCCATATTCAGAAGAAGCCCTTGCATTCCATCAACTAGCCACCTGCTCTATTCATTCTGTGTGATCACAAACACAGCCAGAAACCCTACTGTTCCTTCACCTCCTCCTTCTTTGCATTTCAAGAGTTTCAGGACACCAGCAGACAAGAACTTATTCCTCCCACCATGTGCTGAGAAGGTCACCATAGCTCCCAAGTGGAGAATTGTGGTACATGGAGGGGGGATGCTTCTGTAAAGGTCACAATGAGGTAGAAAAGGAACCATGGTGAGCTGGATACCCCTCCCACCAGGCCCACCTCCTTCTACCTCATCTCTCCTATTGATTTTCTAGAGAAGAGACGCAATCATCAGGCACAGGAAAGACGAGTTGTTAGCATTTGATGATAATGGTTGGCACTGGGGAAAACTCTGGAAAGACAGATTTTATCTGCTAAACAATTCAGGACTAAAAATATTTCAGAATGATCAGGATTTCTGCATTAGATTACAAAGAATTTTTTTTTTCCTTCAAAAGTGATCTGTAGCAAAAGAGGAAATGAGGAAATTTAGAATTTTGTAAAATAAATAAAAACTTAAATTAAACATTGTTAGTTTTCCATTTCAGAAACTGGTTTTCTGGCATAGAATTATCTTTATATTTTTGAGGAAAATAGAATAAAATCCACATCCTACTTATCCATGGTTTCCTAAACTTGAGGTATTTTCATTCTTTTCTAACTTTTACCCTATCCAATTCTGGCCTCTCATGTTAATATTTTATCTTATTATTTTTCTTTAACTTCTAAAGCTTAAATATTTCTTTAGCATTATCTTAGCCCTAATATCCATAAATTTGTATATCTGATATGCTGATAATTTGACTTTTTAATATATGTTAAAATAAATACATAGATATCAAAATAAAAACTATTTGATTATGTAACACTTAAAATCATCTCACATATCACCAGGAGTACATTTTACACTTCTTAGACACACTATTCTAATTTTTGAGCTAAGACAATAGGGATAATATTTCTTCAAATCCTAAGGAACTATATTAAGGATCAATAGAACAGCCAGTCTCTGAAAGATGTTATTTATAAAGTAAATAATATAAGGATTTATGTGCATATTCATTGATCTCTTGACTTCCATGCTGATTGTTTTCATAGTGAGGCATCATCTTTCATGATCTCACCAAAGCAGCAAAGAAGGTTTAGGAAGTAAACAGAGTGGACTTGGAGACGAAGTGATCTTTTTCCACTCAAGATCTTGAGCCTGAGAAGGAAAGTCATCTGTCAGCTTTGATTTCCTTTCCATATGTATTTATTCTACAGAAGATATAGGCTGATTCTTAGGAATAATTTCATTGGATCAAATTTTGTCATTTACTTAACAATTACCCCGTCTCTTCTGAAAATAGGCATCTGTTTCTTTATTCATTCCCCTACTTCTCTACTGCTCACAGCCTGGACATGTTGTACAGTAAAGAATTAACCTTACCCAAAGAGAGGCCTTTGCCCTCACTTTCTGGGAGGTGATCCCTTGGCCTTTAGAATGTCCTGCTTGATGAGAGTGCCTTTGTTTACCTGATGGCCTTGGGCCACACTGGATCATAAATCATCTAACTATGTGATTTATGATGTGGGCTTTGGGCCACATGCTGTCCACTCTGCCACCAGAAGGACTGGAGAACAAAGGTTCTCCACCTCTTGAGGGGCTGGAGACAAAAGGTCAGCCACGTGGGCAGTCAATAGTCTATGCGATCAAGCCCCAACAAAAGTTCTGGACAACAAGGCTCATGTGAGCGCCCCTAGTTTGCAATATTCTGTGATTATTGTCACTCATCATTGCTAAGACATTTAATGCTATCCCTGACTCCACTGGGATAGGACAACTGGAAGCTCCATGCTTGAACTCCACCTGAATTCTGCCCCATGCTGTCTTCCCTGAGTTGATTTTAATCTGTATTCTTTCAGTGTAATAAGCCATAAGTGAGAGTATAAGAGCTTTCTCAGTTCCATGAGCCTTCCTAGTGAATTAGCAAATGTCAGGATAGGGATGGTACCTCCTAATATTGTACATGTAATAAGCACTCAATAAAGATTAATAGGTCCTGAATCATCGTGGATGAAGAGATCTGAAGTCAGATATTCTGGCTGTACCATATACCAACTGTGTGAACTTGGACAAGTTACTTAACTTTTCTGAGTTTCTGTTCATAAAATAGAAATAATATGATTACCTATGCCTAGGGTTGTTATGAAGACTCAGTACAGTGCTTTGCTGAGCCATATTGGATCCCGAGGCAAAAGAAAAAATCTGTAACACTGATCTAGTCTTTATTTAAAATTTTACTAAGTTCTTGGTGCCCCCTCAAATTTTGCACCCAAGGTGAGAGCCTCATTTATCTCACCCTGATCCTGGCCCCAGTGAAAATAAAAAGAAATAATGAAGGCAAAGTGCATAGCACAGAGCCAGTGCTATAGGAACACTCAATAAATAATATGAAATTGTGCTGATATGGTTGTTGTTTATAATTTGCCAAAGACGTTGGAAATTTTGTGCTATGTTAATGGTAAAAAACAACAAAACAAAGCAAAATAAAACACCTATGACCAGGGATTAGGCAGTAATTTCATCTTAAAAGGAATCATCAGGAGTTTATTCCTGTATATAAAAGATTGGACAGTCTATGTGAGTGTGAATCATAGTGTATTCGTTTTCTAATTTATTTTATGAGAAATGGCAAATGATTAGGTTGGAGGCTCTTTATGAAGGTTAGTATTTATAAAAAGATGTTGCATTTGCAAAGATTATGTTTAAACAAATATCACATTCAACATTCAATAAGTTGAAATGCTTAGAAGTGCTATATTCTGGTCAAATGGATTGAATGAGAGAATTTCTGTTTCAGCTTCTGCTATTGAAAAGTCTCTATAAAATGTATTCACTGCCTTACCTACCACAGTAACTAAAGTAGACAGAACACAATAAAATCTCTTAATGGTGTAAGTCCTGGTAGGGCTTTTGGGTTTCATTCTGGATATCAATGATCTTCAATTCAAACTGTTTACAGAAGTTGGTGGAGTCAGAGCTGTGACTTTTGAAAATGAATCCCTGAAAAAAGGTAGAATTTCTACCATGACTTCTATCTTAGCTTTTGAGGGAGATAAAAGAAAAATAAATTCCTTGCTGGGTTTCATCAAATAGTTTGGGGTTATTCTAGTTTTACAATTGCAGAGAACACATTGGCTCTCTTTTCCTCTTTTTGTATTAATTCCTCAAAGTGAATTAACATTTCAGTAAAACTTTACAATCCAATAACTGATCAAAATTATGTAAATGAAATGCCTTATCTTTTAATGTTACATAAATAACTAGTTTATTGGACAAGTTTTCCACCAGTTATACTGGCATCATATATGCCAGGATGAGATATCTCTACCTCTAAGAGACCTATATCATCTGTTCTGAGGCTGTTAAAATGTCCAAATCAAAGCATCATCAGAGATGCTTTCTCCATGAGCTGAGGCTGTGGGTGATCAGGCACATGGTGGTGTCCTCTCTTCTCTCCCCTCTCCTCTGGGCCTCGTTGTTTTCAGCTTCTGGCTAAAGTGGCTTCCTCTCAGCCTCTGTATTCCATTGATTCCAGCTTCTGGCTCCCAGGGTCTTCTCTCTGTCTTGGGTTCCTCTCTGTCCCTGCAGCTTTTTTCTGTGTCGGTGGCTTTTTATTCCTCCATTTCTAAAGGATTCCTATAAGAAGATTAAGACCCACCCTGAGCCACACAATCTAATCAAGGGCACTTAACTGAAGTAATTTAATCACTAGGTCCCACCTAAAATAGGTTTACAAATGCAGGAATGGAATAGCTTTAAGAACAGGATTTTCTGGGGTCCCCAAAAGATTCAAACTACCACAGGGCCCATGAATCTGTATTTTAACAGATTTCCCATGTGACTCTCATTCACAACAAAGTTTGAGAAACACTTCTGTCTACATAGTTTAGTCAAAAATAAGTTCAGGTGAGAAACTCACAGTCTCTTGTTGTGGAATATAAGGCACTTAGTTGGCCTCAGTAGCAGAAAGTGCTGCAAGAGGTGACAACGCCTCTGCTCACTCGGCCCAGATAAGGTGACTACGCCTGACTGGGCCCCTGCTGCGAGTAACCGATTAAAACAGCCCTCCTCCACAAGTCTCCCGCCAAGTTTCCCGCCCTCAA
>JAQZBX010042049.1:0-22130 GCA_029593785.1 Cabassous unicinctus | reverse complement strand
AAACCCCTCCTCATTTCTTTTTCTCATCTTTTTTTTAATTTGTTATTCTAACTTAGGAATTTTCAATTTTATTCATCTTCTCAAAGAACAAGCCTTTTTAAAATTAATTGTTTGTAGTGTTTTCTTATTCTCAATTTCATTTAGTTCTGCTCTAATCATTATTTCCTTCTTTCTACTTGTTTTGGGATTGTTTCATTGTTTTTTCTATAATTCCTCAAAGTATGCAGTAAGGTCTTTGATTTTAGCTCTTTCTTTTTTTTAATATTGGCATTTATGCCTCTAAATTTCCCTCTCAGAATTGCTTTTGCTACCTCCCATAGATTTTGATATGTTGTTTTGTCATTTTCATTCATTTCAAAGCAGTTACTTGTTTCTTTTGCAATTTCCTCCTTGAACCATTGTTTGTCTCAGAGTGTTGCTTAACTACCATATATTTGTGCCTATTCTGATTCTCTGCACCTTACTGATATCCAGCTTCATTTCATTGTGGTCAGAAACAATACTTTGTATAATTTCAGTCTTTCTGAATTCATTGAGTGTTGTTTTGTGTCCTAGAATGTGGTCTATTCTGGAAAATGATCCTTGTGCATTCAAAAAGAATGTATAAACCACTGAATTTGGGTGTAATATTCTGTTTATTAAGTCTAGATCCTCTAAGATATTATTCATGATCCATGTTTCTTTATTGCTCCCCTGTTGAAATGTCTTGTCTAATGTTGGTAATGGTGTATTAAAATGTCCAACAATAATTGTAGAGGCAGCTATTTCTTCACTTAATTTTTCCAATGCTAACCTTATGTATTTTGATGCACCATGGTTAGGTGCATAAATGTTTATGTTCTTTTTTCTTGATAGATTACCATATTTATTAATATATAGCATTCTTCTTTGTCTCTTAAAATAATTTTCCATTTGAAGTCTATTTTTTCTGATCTTAGTATCACTACTTCTGCCCTTTCTGGTTATTGTTTGCATGTAAAATTACTTTCCAACATTTCACTTGCAACCTCCTTGTATCCCTGGGTCTAAGGTGACTTTCTTGTAGACAGCATATAGATCGATGATATTTCCTTGTCCATTCTGCCAATCTGTGTCTTTTGATTTGGAGAATTTAATCCTTTGACATTCAATGTTAATACTGTCAATGCATTGCTTACATTAGCCATATTTTATTTAGGTTTATATATGTGAATTTTTCCACTTCTTTTTTTATCTTTTTAGTTATTCTTACCAATAATCTTCATTCCTTCCATCTTCTCCAATCTTCTTTCTTCTGTTTCAACCTGCAGAACTCCCATTGTTATTTCTTAAAGAACAAGTTTTGTATTGACAAATTCTCTTAATTTCATTTATATGTCTGAATTTTGAAATCTTTCCCATTGTTGAATGCCAGTTTTGCTGGATACAGAAATTTTGCTTGGAAGTTTTTTTTTTTCCTTTTTGCACCTTAACTGTTTCATATCACTGCCTTCATGCCTCTATGCTTTCAGATGAGGAATCAGCACTTAATCTTATTGAGCATCTTGAGCTTCCCTTGTATGTGATGCATCTCTTTACCGTTGCTCCTTTCAGTACTCCTTTTTTGTATAGAGAATGAAAATATGGTAAGTATTTGTCTTGCAGTAGGCCTGTAAGGATTTGTGCAGTTTGGGGTGTGCTGCACTTCCTTGGCATGTTCATTTATAAACCTCAAAGGAGTTAGGAAAATTTTAACCATTATTTCTTCCAACACACCCTCTGCCTCATTTCCTTTCTCTTCTTTCTCTGGGATTCCTATAATGTATAAGTTTGTGCATTTTTTTATTGTCATACAAATCCCTAAGCCCTGCTGGATTTTTTCTATCTTTTTAACTATGTTCTATTATCTGATTTCACCTGGACTGTCTTTGAGATCACTGATTCTATCCTCTACCAGAAGAAAGTGCTTCCAGTGTATTTTTTATTTCTTGCATTTTTCCATTCACCTTCATCAGATCTTATCTTTCCTTGCATGTCTACAATTTCTTCAGTATATTCCCCCAGTGTCTACTTAATATTCTTTATCTCTTCCTTCAATAATTTGATTCATGATATTTGGACATCCCTGATTAAGTGTTCCAAGTTCTGCATCTCCTTCTGTTTTTATTTTCTTTTTTTTCAGTTTTTTTTCATTAGACTGTCACATGTCTTCCTGTTTCTTAGCATGACTTGTAATTTTTTGTTGGTGTCTAAGTATCTGCTTAATTTGATGAACTTATTAGGTTCTTTGGTTTCTCTTTCTATTCTTGGGTTTTAATTTGTTGTTGTGTCTGTGTGTGTGACTGTATATGGTAAGGTTCCGTTTTGATACTTGGTGCTTCTTATTCTATATCCTTGAAGTTGTTTGTGTTTCCTTGAAAAAAAATTAAGACCAGTGAAAATGAAAGAGTTAAGAAGAGAATAACAATAATACTAATAATAATTAAAAAGTTAAAAGATGAACTGCAAAAGAGTTAGAAGAATAAATAAGAAATATGAGGAAAAATTTATTAAAAAATAAAGGAATAAGTATAAAAAAGGAGAGATAGAAAAAATAGAGAAAAAATACATTGTGAATTATATGCCCAGAAAGATGAGAAGAGGAGAAAAGCAGGAAAAAGAGAGAGACAGAGGGAGAGATAAAAAATGAAGGCCAAACAAGAAGAGGTTGAATGAAAAAAAGCAACAGAAGACAAGGTAGGAAAATGAAGGAAAGAAAAGAAATAAAATAGGTTGAAAAAATGTAAAACCAAAAAAGGAAACAGAAAAGGGAAAAAACAACAAACAAGAAACAAAATGACAACAATAACAATACAACCTAGGAAAAACAGGCTTCCCTCTTCAGCCCCTAAGGAGATTCTCAGGTTGCTAATACTCATCAGTCAATCACCCTGCAGCCTGCCTTGCACAAATAATGAACCTGATATTAATGAATTTAAAAAAAGGAAAAAATAAAGGAACTGATAAAAAATAACAAATCTGGGAGGTGACTGTCACTTAAGTGATTGAACTCCTGCCTACAATAGGGGAAGTCTGGGTTTGGTTTCTGGTGCTTCCTGAAGAGGACAAGCAGGACAGTGAGCTGACCCAATGGGCTGCCTTGGTGAGCTGACAGAACAAGATGTCACAACAAGAGACACATGGATGAAAACATAATGAGAGACACAGCAAAGCTGGGAACAGAAATAGCTCAAGCCATTGGGTGCCTCCTTCCCACACTGGGGGTCCTAAATTCAGTTCCTTGTGCTTCCTAAAAAGAGAAGCCCAGCACAGAACAAATGGACCCAACAAATGCAAACAACAAGAGGTTGGGGAGAAATAAATAATAAATAAAATGAATCTTACAAAAAATAACAGATCCAAGAAGGCCTAAAACAATAAGTAAAATCTGTCTATACATTCTGGCTGAGTGCCTGATAACCAGGTGTGTTACCTTCTCTTAGGATGTACTAGGAATTGAGCCAGGTACCTCATATATGCAAAGCAAGAATTCCTCAAATGTGCAGCAGTGGCTCCACAGGTTAAGTAAGCTTCTGACAGATTATCTGGGTCTTTCTGGCCCCATTCCCTCAGGCAAGTTAGGCTTCTAACAGTTTGCAGAGCTGGGCTGGTTAGGCACCTGTCTCTGTCTACTTACTGACCTAGTTCTTCTCTCTCCCAGGGCATCTGGGTGTGACAGTCTGCCTAATCAGATCTCCCTCCCCTTTTTCAGGGGACCCCTCAGTGTTGGTTGGGGTCTTACTGAGATTCAAAGGGGTCAGCTGGTCAAACTTACCAAAAACTAACAACTTTCCTCCCTCTGCCTGACGTCTCTCTTGTCCAGGAAATGCTCCCTGCCACTCAGTTGACCACAGTGAACCAGTGGTTTTACCAAAGCTTATTGCCTTGGGGGTGGGACATATGTGCCATTTCTAAGCACAGAGGCTAGTAACTCAAAATTTTCTTTTGGCTTCTTTGTGTCTTACTCCTACTTGGATGATGCGCAGCACTTTTCCATTGTATAGATCTCCAAAACAGTTCCGTCAGGTAGTGTTTTGGCCTTTCTTCACTGTCTTTCCTGAGAGTTTTGAGTTTTGCCTATCTACCTTGATGCCATCTTCCCAGAAGTCCCTCATCCTTAATCTCTTTTTAGCCATCTCATTCCATTTATTAAGGAGATTTGTTTGGATACCTGTCATTAGCTGTCTCAAATCCTGTGTTTGGCCTGAAGGTTTAATTTGTTCCTTTTGCCATTTGGCTTTAAATTTTTTGCTGATGTCTTGGCATCTGAATTTTTATGTCTTTGTTCTGTGCTCACTTTCTCTTTAGCCTATGGCTTTCTTATCAGTTGACTTTTTGCTAAAGCTTTCTGTATTCCTCCTCCAGTTTTGTTTGTTTTTTTTATTTGCCTCTGCATATTTTTCATGCTCCTTTTATCTTTTCTTGCTGCTATTTCCTGGAGTACTAATTTCAGGATAAGTGTTCCTCTGGAGACAACTCAACTTTCCCAGCTCTGGTTTTCCAATCAAAATGAACTCAGAAGCCTTATGAAAGGAGTTAAGATCAATTCCAATGTGCTCTGGAAAATGGGCCCTGAAGGCCTTCAATCTTCTGTTTAATTGTCCTCCAATCTAGGCTTTCCTAAGTTATTCAACATGTGTCACTCCTTATCTAGTTGTTCCCTGCTGCACTAAGGTTATTCCGTGCCTTTAATTATCAGCTGACTTAGCTCCTTGTAAGGGCATTGTTGAGTTTAAGATTGCCAGCCTACATGGGATGAAACTCTTACACAGCTTCCTGTCACTGAGATCTGAGTTCTTTGATCAACAGCCATACCCTGTGCTGGACCAAGCTCTCCAGTGGGCAGAGTGCCTTTTCTTGCATTGTCTTGAGAGACTGTTCAGATGGCTCTCCTCTCTTTCCTGGGGCACCTTGGAGATGAGATTGCAGCAATTTTTCAAGGTAGGCAGGGTGAATCTTTCCACCCAGCACTGGAAATTGTGCAATTCTCCATCCAGGGGAGCCAGATGTGCAGCAGCACTTCAAGATGGGCAGGGTGAAACTGCCCACACTATTCACAAGAGAGTGTGCATTTATCTTTCTAATAAGTATATGGGATCCCAGTGTGAATTTCCCTGCTCTGGCCAGAGAAAGTTTACAAAGTGCACCCAAATATACACTCCTGCTGGTTATGGGTGCCTCAGCAGTGGCTTTTCAAGCTGGGTTATGCTGGATCAGATACCTACAGCCCTGGGAGACTGGTGTGTTATTCAGTCACCCCTGCTTCCTCTACTGCCAGTGATGGGGACCACAAAAGTGCTGCTGGCTTCTTAGAGGTTTGGGCATGTTTAAACCTCAGCTGTGCTACAGATTGGAATCCAAGTAGTTTAATTTGCCAATCAGCATCTGTAGTTGGTCTCAAGCCACTTCTCACCTGAATTTGGGATAGAGAGCTTCTCCTTCCATCAGGGGAGGTTTCCAGAGGTTGCCCCTCTCATCATCAGGGGATGGGCAACTTCCTTTGAAAGTGGAGTAATGTGCTCACCTCCAGATGGTCATTCTCCACTTCCTGTTCTGCCCTGGATGGTGCACTGTGATCTTCTGGTCTCTGTAGCCCCCAAAGTTTTGATCCAGATGGACTTTGGCTGATTATTAGTTATCCTGTGGGATGAGCTGGTTGTTAGTGCTTCCTACTCTCTTGCCATCAAGGAATATAATTTTTTAAGCCAATAGAAACCTGAATCTAGGCTAAGTAACATCTATTATACATGTATTTTATCAATAACATAAAAATACTCAAATAAATCAATAATTTTATTCTTTTCATATATAGATCAATTAATTTTTGCACAGCTGCCTCTCTAAAGAATTTTCTTTCTAGTTGACCAATTTACTTATAAGAGCCAGTTATTCTGAATCAGTTGGTCATTAATAGTAAGTATAATATTGACGTTTTTATGATAGGGACTTCGTTCTTATGTCAAGTAATTCATTGATATTATTGATTTATGGAAAAGTTCCAAAATAAGAGTATCATTCAAATATTGAATAAAATCTGTGTGCATATTAAAATTAATATCCCAAAGAATTAATTTGCAATTCAGCAACAATTTGATACAACTATCTTTAATAATTACAGTACAGAGAATCATTGGGCTCCAATTAAATAAAAAATAAGGAAACATTCTATATATTTTATCCAAAAAAGTAACAAGCAAAATAAAGAAAATAAAATAAAGTGAATGTTTTGAAATCATTTTTTTCCAGAAATAATGGATATATAGTGTATTTGAAGACTCACAAAATAAGAACTTTTTGATTTAGTGGAATCAATGAGTAGAGGTATGACATACTTTCACTTTCCTGGAAGAGAAGGATTAGGACACATCTCTGTCTATATCTGGAAGGTGATTTCAAAGATCAATAATTCAACTTCCATATTCCACAGTAAGCAGCTAATAATAGCCTAATTATCTAATGTGTGTATACACATTAAATCTTAGTGCTACCAACAAAATCACTAATTTAAGTAATTGACATTGACGAAATTAATTTAAGGAGCCAAATATCTTGCATGTGAAAAAAGACTTTTTTGAAATGATGATCAAATTTATAGAAACATAACTTTTATCAGATAATGTTATTATTTGAAGGAAATGAGTTATATCTATAAAATATGACCATGGTCTAATCTTTTCTTTCCAATTATTTTACGAGTATTAAATAAGCAACATGCTTCATGGAAATGATATTTTATATTCCTTTCTGTGTAACCACATTCTATGTTGTACTAAAACAAAGTTTCTAATTTAAGCTTAAACAAGCAGTTTATGTGGAGAATAATGCACACTTGTTAATTTTTGGAAAGAACTGTACTCACTCATTACTTCTTCCAAATTGTGAATACTTTTTGTATATATATAGAAACTGACTCCTAAAATATACATTCAGATTTACCTAAAAACCTTAGATACAAACATTTTGAAACAAATAGGTAATCATATAGAGAGGATATTCTATGATTAGACTCAATGTTTATAAAAGGTAGATGGCTCTAAACTGCAGGTTGTGTCTATTCTCCAACATTTAGAATAATTAAACAAGGAATTTTGAGAAACAAGGAATTTGGAATAAAATAGATTTTACATCCATAAGAATTATACATGTGTGAAAGAGGGTACTCAATAAGTAAAACATGCTTTCTATATGTTTTTAAAATTTTTTTGAAGTATATCACTTATACTTAAAAATATAGAAACAATAAGTATACAGTAATATTTGTGAATTTACAAAACATACGTATCATACAGGGCTCTCATACTTCACCCTACCACCAATACTTTGTATTTTTGTGAAACTTTTTAGCTAATGATGAAAGAGCATCTTCAATATATTATGACTAACCAAAGTATCTTACATTTGGTGTATTTTCCCCCAAACCACCTTATTATTATTATTATTGTTGTTATTACTACTACTATTTCATTTATACATGAACATAAATAAACAATAAGTGTATAGTAACAGCGGTGAACTTACAAGGCAAACATGCATAACTTCATACAAGGGTCTAAATATCTTTAAGATGTCAATTCCATTCAAATTAATATAAAGATTCAATTCAATGTCCATAAAAATTCCACCATCATTTTTTAAATGAATGGAAAACATGATTATCAAAGATTAAACCAAATGCATCAAAAACCTAAATATAAAAGCTTTTTATATTTTTTTATTTTGTAATACATCAAAAACCTAAATATAAAAGCTTTTTATATTTTTTTATTTTGTAATAGTAAGCTCAAAAATAGAGCATTATATTTTGTGTATAGTTTGTGTATTGTTTTCTCTCAAAATCCAAAACCTACAAAATGGCATAATAGATGTGAATTTAAATATCATTTCCACATCCTTGGTATGTGTTTCAAAAATTTGATAGACTGAGTAAGCAGAGTTAAAAAACATTAAATCCTACAGGTGCCATTGTGGTATTTGGGAGAAGGTGATAAAATGGTGGAAGTGAAAAGATGATGTTAAGGAATAAACTATAGAAGGCTTCCAACTTCTGAAGAAAGAATGTAGCCATTATTGTGTAGACAACAAGAAAACTCTAAATGTGTAAATACAAATAAGATATACAGTAGAAGAAGGACTGATGTACCACTGACTTTCTTTAATAGAAGAAATAGAAAAAATCAGAATATCATTCTTTTAGCAAACCTGTAATGAGGATACAATGGGCCAGGGAATCTACTGTGTAATAGAATCAGAGTAAAGAGGTATCAGGCACACTTCTTGAGATTAACAATGGAGTCTTTAAAATGAAGTAAGAATGACTGTAGTATAGGGAATTGTTAATGAAAAAAGAAAAATCAGGAAGCAAATACAATTCTGGAGAATGGAGAAAAGTTAAACCTTTGGATAGGCATGTGTATGGATAAAACTGAACTTGAGTTGTATTATGCATTGTTTTGGAAATATACTCTGCTCAACCAGCACATGAGAAACACTACAGCGCTTATTTGAACATCAAATTTTACTGAGCTGTTGGGCCAACCCAATAAAAATAGTCAGGGTCTAGTTACACACTTGCAAACTTGATTTATGTGCAAATCTTCACAAATTCTTAAAATCAAAGCAAAGGAGTGTTAACATTCTAGGTGGTATGTTATATCATCTCATCAGTGACATGATTTCCACATTGAATATTAAAATATTTCACAAAATGAAATCAAAGTGATTTTATTCAAACATGTAATTGTTTATAAGTTAGCAAATGCTTATTTTATATTTGTTGTTATTTTTTGAAGATCTTACAATTCATTGAAAGCCAGTAATATGTTTTTTTTTTTCAAAAATTACATTAATATATAAAACTGTGGGTGTTTGTATGGATGCATATGTTTACTTATGCATTAATATTGAGGGTTAGAACATATATACACAAAGTGAACAAATAATTTTAGTGAAAATATACACATAACAATGATTCTAAAATCTATAATCCTATATGCTGATATTTAATATAATATTACTTACTTTCTATAAGTTAAAAAAGCAGGGAAAATTAAGCTATATTGCTAACCATGTGCTGTTGATTTTTGACTAAAATTTCATTTTCTAAATTAAAATTTAAGAGATGATTCAAATTTTAGTATATTAGATAATGTAAGATTTATTAAATATTCCAAAAATAATAGTTATTATTTTTATGGTACTTGTGATAATTTGATATAGTTATGAATTCCAAAAATAAATATTGGATTATGTTTGCAAACTCATCTGTTTCTCTGGGCTTGATTAAAGTATGATTAGGGCTTTGATTGGGCCACATCAGTAGGGCATTGAGTTCCAGCCTCTTGGTGCATGGGGACTCAGAAATAAAAGTCAAGGCAAAGGACAAAGTTTAGTTTGATTTTGGAGTTCTGATGCAGAGTTTTAATGCTGGATCCCAGGGAAGTAAGAACACAGAGGAGCTTTGTTATGAGGAAGGAGAGAAGGATCCAGGAAAAGAGATGAGACATTTTCCTGATAGTCTACAGCTGGCCTTGTGGATAAAAGCCTGCACCCAGAGACAGAAAAGCCCTGGGGAGAGAGGAAACCAGGAAGCTTGAACCCTGGCAGATGTCAGCAGCCATCTTGCTCCAACATGTGGTCAGAGACTTTGTAGATGAAAGTAACCTATACTTTATGAACTGGTAACTGTAAGATTCTACCCCAAATAAATACCCTCTATAAAACCCAACAGATTTTTTGTATTTTGTATCAGCACTCCTTTTGGCTGACTAATACAGTCCTTGAAATATAACATTTCATTTTCTATCATCTTAATCTATATCAGAGAAAAACTCAAGTTCCACAGTCTCTTCATGTATCCAACAATTATTATTGATCAATTGATACATGCCAGGCAGTGCTCTACGTTTTGGTTAGGAGCAGTGAACAAAACCAAGACCGCTCATCATGAAGTTTAACTTTTGGTGAGGAAGTCAGTAAAAATAAAGACAAATAAGATATATTTTTTCATATGCTAGAAAATTAAAAGTGATTTACAAAAAAGTAAAGAGAGCAGAGGAAGGGATATGAATAATGTGAACTATGGTCCATGCTTAATGGCAAAACCCCAGGATGTGTTTATCAATTGCAATTAATGTGCCACACTAATGAAGGATGTTTCTGTGGGAGGTTGTGGGAGGTGTGGGAAGTGTGGCATATGGGAATCCCTATATTTTTTTGTGTAACAATTATGTAATCTAAGTATCTTTATAAACAATTTTAAAAATTAAAAAAAAAGAAATTTTCAGTGAGGGGAGAGCATTGTGATTTAAGGTTTCATCAGTAGGCTTCATTTAGAAAATAACATTTGAGCAAAACAGTCACCCAGGGAAGAATTAATTTTCAGATTATAGGAGTCAACAGCACATTAAATATCTTTAGTTGAATCAAATAAATAAGTGCTCATCTTGTAGAACATGCCTACATTAAAAGTGGTTGACATTCTTTGATTAATACTGAAATATGTATTTCTAGTTATTATGAAGCTATATATCAATAAGTCTGCTGTTAAAAGTATTTTTTCTTCTATATATATTCATCTTTTATTTACTTATTATTTTTCTTTAGGTTGAGAATGGGGAATTTGAAATGTCTTTTTAAATGTTTTGCAAGTTTATAAGCATCATGCTTTTATCTCATTCAATCATCAAACACATATATGAGGTCCCGAGAGATTAGATAACATTCCCAAGGTTTTCCATTGTGAACAAGGCCTCAAATCAAGATAGGCCTGTGATAGAAAACAGATTCTAAATGTATACACTGTTAACACCACAAACATCCATCTTTCTCATGCAACATATGGACTTCATCTGATTTCTCTCTTTAGAGCACGATATTGTTTTTAATGAGGGGAGAAGATGGCTATTTCACACAGGCATGAGGGTTGTGTTGGGCCTGCTATTGGGACTGGCCCTTTAATGAGTGCAATTATTTTAAAGTGAGCTTGTGTTCTCTGCAATACTGTTGTTATCTTTATTAGAACACATGGAATATATAAATTAGGTTGGGTATAATTTTCTCTTCCATGAATTATCTTTACCTCATAAATCATTGAGTGCTATCCTCATGTTAATATTATATTTTTATAAAACTTCATTGAAGTATACCATCCAATCATGCACATACATAACCAATAAGTGTATAGTAAAATTTGTGATCTTACAAAACAAGCAAGCATGTAGTCAATCATAGAGGACTCCCATACATCACCCCAAAACCAACACCATGCATTGTTGTGAAACATTTGTTATAAAGTAAGAAAGAGCACCATTAAGAAGTTTTTACTAACTTTTACCCATATATTACATTTGGTGTATTTTTCCCAACTCACCCAATATTAACACCTTGTATTTTTATATATTTTTTATATTTCATGAGAAAGCATTTTCTTATTTGTTTTGTTAACCACAGTCCATCTTCCACCAGTGGATTCCTTATGTTATACAATCCCACACTTTCTTCATTGCATTCAAAATGTACACTCAGTGACTCTCATTTTCATCATGGATTTGTGCTGTCATCAGCTCAGTCAATTTTAGAATGTTTTCATGAAACTAAAAGTAATAATACCATACCCTCTAATATCCCCCTATTGTTGTGTCTTAGATTAAGCCAACTGAGAGGGAGAGAAATTTCTGCTCCATGGGAGAAAGAGGGATTGACTAAAGGTAGAGCATGGCTTATTTTCAGTTACTTTGGCCAGCTGAGCTCCATTTGAATCTCAAGAAGACGTCAGCCAGTACTAAAGTGACCCCAGGGAGAGGGGAGATGGGATCTGATCAGGCAAGCTGTCCAACCTAACCAGAGAAAGAGGAACTAGGTCATTGAGGGACTTGGGGGATACCAGTGTCTAACTATCCATGGAGAGAAGAAATCCAGGAAAGATAGCCAGGAAAAAGTTAGAAGCCCAACTTAATTGAGAGAATGCAGATGGGGAAAGCCAGATAAGCTTTCAAAAGCATGCCATACTTATGGAGTGGGTATAGCTCAGTAGAGATATGTCAGCCTCACATATGCTAGGCTCCTGGTTCAATTCCTGTTACCTCATAAGAGAAGGGTTCCAGAGAGGGACTTACTCAGTTGTCTGGCACACAGGTGGTACCTTATGATAAGAAAGTTATAGACTGAATTTTTATTTTGTTTTGTTTTTGATGTGTTATTTTTTAATTTTTATCATTTTTAATTTATTTTATTCTTATTTCTATTCTCTAAAACCAGGTACCTTACCTGTGAATGACAGATTATAAGATGATTGATTGATGAACACGGGCAGCCTGGGATGGTTCCTAGAATCCTAAAAAGGAAGGTTGTTTTTCCTGTTTTGGGCTTTTAGTTTTGTTTTCTTTAGCTTTTATTGGATTTTTAAAAATTATTTTTGGTCTTTGTTTCCTTTGTATCTAATTCTTATATTTTCAAGATTATTTCTTCATTTCTTTTCCTTTCATATTTCCCTCTTCAATTTCCTCATTTTTTCTCTTCTTCTCATCCTTCCATTCTGTATTTTATTGCATTTTTTCATTTTTATTCCATTTTTTAAATTCTTATTCCTTTGTATTTTTAAATGATTTTTTTTACTTATATTATGTATTTATTTTTCTGTCTCTTTTATGGTTCCTTTTCTATTTTTTTTACTATTACTATTTTTCTTTTTCTCTTCTCTCTATCATTTTTTATGTTCATAATATTTTTTCAAGGTAACACAGACATAAGGGTATAGAATAAGTACAACCAAGTGTCAAAAAGGAAGATTAACACAAAACCAAAAATAAAATAATATAAAATAAAATAAAATGCTCGAGTAGAAAGTGAGGCTAACCACGTGATAATCAGATCAAGATAAACAAATGCATAGAAAACAAGGAAAAATTAAAAGCCATATTAAGAAATAGGAAAACATGGCTCAGTCTAATGAAGAATTTAAAAAACAAGAGACAGTACAAATCATGGAGCAACAATTCAAAGATGTCCAAACAAATATCATGAATCCACTTAAGGAAGTGAAGGAGGACAAAAAAGATATTAAAAAGACACGTGGGGCCATACTGAAGAAATTGAAGACTTTGCATAAAAAGATAACAGATCTGATGGTGATGAAAGACATAATGCAAAATAAAATTAAAGAAAAAAATGCTGGAAGCACATACAGCAGATTTAAACAAGTAGAGGAAAGAATTCCTGATGTCATAGTACTACTGAAATCAGACCGACAGAAGAACAGATAGAAAAACACTGGAACAAAAAATAAAAAATAATGTCTGGTTATTTGAAAGCATTAATAAATTTGACAATCCCTTATATAGACTAACAAGGAAAAAAAAAGAAAGTGCAAGTACATAAAATAAAATACAAGGGAGGCAAAAACACCTCCAATGCCAGAGAAATAAAGTGTATCACAGGAGATAATTTGAAAAATTATATGCCAAAATGGTGGATAACTTCGATGAACTGAATAAATTTCTAGAAACACACAAGCAGCCTACATTGATGAAGGAAGAAATTGATGAACTCAACAGACCAATCGCAAGTAACAATATTGAATAAGTCATAAAAAATACCTTCCAGGTGTCGGATGTGGCTCAAATGGTTGGGCATCCATCTCCCATATGGACGGACCTGGGTTTGATCCCCGGGACCTCCCGGTAAAAAAAAATCCTCCCAATTATGAAGAGCACAGGACCAGTTGGCTCCATCTGTAAACTCTACTATGATTCTGGAAAGAACAAACACAAATTCTGCTTAAAATATTCCAAAATATAGAAGTGGATGGAACATTGCTTAACTCATTCTATAATGCCAACATCACAATAATACCAGAGCAACATAAAGATGCCAATAGAAAAAACAACAACAGACCAATCTCTCTAATGGCCCTAGAATCTAAAATCCTCAATGAAATGCTTGCTGAACATACTCAAAAAACTTCAAAGGAATTATGCACCATGGTCATGTGAGTTTTATTCCTGGTATGCAAGGATGGTTCAACATAAAAGTATCAATGTAATGCAAAACATTATGAAATCAACATTAAAAAACACATGATAATCTCTATTGATGGAGAAAAACTTTGACAAAATACAACATTCTTTCTTGATTAAAGAAAAAACCTCAAAAGATAGGAATAGAAGGAAATTTTCTGAATATGATACAGGATATATATGAAAACCCACAGCTAACCTTTTATTCAACTGTGAAATTTTAAAGGCTTTCTCTCTAAGATCTGGAACAAGACAAGGATGCCCACTTTACTGCACTTATTTAAATATGTGTTAGAATTAATTGTTCAAGAACTTGGTCAAGAAAAAGGTACATCGGGCATCCAAATTGGAAAGGAAGAATTAAAAATTTCATTAACTGCAGATAACATGATCCTATATATAGAAAACCCTGAGAAATCTACAGTAAAAGGTCTAGAGCTGATAAATGAGTTCAGAATAGTGACAGGATATAAGAATAACATGCAAAAATTAGGGATATTTCTATATACCAATAATGAGCAATCAGAGGAGGAAATCAAGAAAAAAATTCTATTTACACAAGCACCTAAAAGGATCAAAAATGTTGGAATAACCTTAATTAAGATATAAAGGACTTTTACACAGAAAACTCCAAAACATTGTTAGAGGAAATCAAAGAAGACCAAGATACATGGAAGAATATTCACTTTCAGGGATTGGAAAAATAAACATCATTAAGTTGTCTGTCCTACCAAAATTGTTTTACAGAAACATTTTTTACTGAACTGGAAAAGCTAATGATGAAATTTATTTGGAAGAGCAAGAGCATCCAAATAGCCAAAAAATATATTGAAAAAGTAAAACAAAATTGGAAGAATCACACTACCTGACTTTCAAGCATACTACAAAGTTACAGTTGTCAAAACTGCATGGTATTGGCACAAGGATAGACATACTGACCAATGGAAATGAACTGAGATTTCTGATATAGATCCTTGCATATATGTTCAACTGATATTCAACAAGGTACCAAGCCCACTCAACTAGGATCGAATGGCCTCTTCATAAATTGCACTTGGACAACTGGATATCCAAATCTAACAGAAAGACAGTGGATTACTATCTCATGTCCTATGCAAAAATTACCTTCAATTGCATCAAAGACCTAAATATAAGAATCAAGACTATAAAGCTCCTAGACAATAATGTAGGGGAGTATCACAGAGATTTGGTAGGAAGAAATGTTTTCATAAACTTTACAACCAAAGCATGAGCAATGGAAAAAAAAAGAGATAAATGGGATCTCCTCAAATAAAAAAAAAAAAAGCTCTTCAAAGAAGTTTTCAAATAAGTTGAAAAGCAGCACATACAATGGGAGGAAGTTTTTGATAACCATGTATCTGATAAAGGCCCAATATCCAAAATATGTAAAGAAATCCTACATCTCAAAAATAATAAGACAGAAAACTCATTTAAAAAATGGCAAGAGTTTCAATATACACTTCTCCAAAGAATAAATGCAAATGCCTAAAAAGCACATGAAAAGATACTCACCATCACTATCTATTCAGGAAATTCAAAACAAAACTACAATGAGGTACTCTCTTACACCTATGATACTGGCAACTATTAAAGAACCAATAACTACAAGTGTTGGAGAGGATATGGAGGAAAGGGAGCACTCACTCACAGCTGGGGGGAATATCTAATGGTGCAGCCATCATGAAGGACCATTTGGCAGTTCCTTAGGAAGCTGGCTATAGAATCACCATATCATCTAGGAATCCTAGATATGGGTATTTACCCAGAGAATTGAAAGCAGTATTACAAACATATATATGCACAAAAATGTTCATAGCATCATTATTCCCTATTGGCACAATTTGGAGCCAATTCAAGTGTCCATCAACAGATGAAGTGATTAGCAAATTGTGGTATATGCGTACAATGGAATATTACTCAGGTGTAAGAAGGAATGCAGTTTTCACACATGGGAAAACGTGAATAAATCTTGAAGACCTTATGTTGAGTGCAGTTAACCTGTCAATGAAGGACAAAAACTGAATGATATGACTTAAGCAAATTGAGAAAACTCAACTAGCTAAAATCTAGGAGGTGTTATCAGGGGAAACAAAGAGAGTAGAGCATGATGAGCCAATGCTCAATATTGGCAAAATCTAAGATAAGGTGGAAGGGGGTGGTTGGGCATTGGATGGCATTGATAGTGTTGCACTGATGAAGTTAAGTTGGAAGATGCTGGAATATGAGGGTGTGCAGAGTGGAGGGTTTGATTGTAATCTAGTTGGATCTGTGTGGAGGGTGGACAGAAGGAGCAAGTGAAATCCAGGTATATGTAGGTCTCTGGTTAAAACTACAATGGCAGGATGTTCTGACATATTTGGCAAGGGTGGTTTGCTGGTGCAAGGCATAGGTGGTGGCGGGATATGTGGGATAGAACACTCATAGAGCAGTCTTCAATGGAATATGAAAGTGTTCATGTTCTCATAGCGTGTTATCTCAGTAGGTGGAGACCCAAATAAAAAAAAATATATTAAACTCCTACCTTAAGAAGTCCTGCTATTTACTCAAATAGAGGTCCAAATCTCTCATGAACATAAGCAGTGCATAATAAAATAAAAACAGACCAATAGTCAAGCCCCCAGTATTACTGCATGTAAATATGAACCTTGTTCTTCAAAAATTGAAACTTAGAGGTTACGTAGGTACTGAGGATCGGGCAGGGAAGAATAGAAAAGTTGGAACACAGGGCATTTATCCAGCATTAGAATCATTCTGCATGATTTTTGCAATGACAGAAATAGACCATTTTAAATTTTGTCACAACTTATAAAATGTACTGTGCAAAATATAAACTATAATGTAAAACATTGACCATGGTAGCAAACAAACTAAAATATTTGTAAATCAATTGTAAAGTTGTACTATACATCTGTAAAATGTTATTCAAAGAGGAGAGAGAATGGGACAGGAGGAGGAATTTGATTATATGGGAGTTTCCTATATTTTCTGTGTGACTTTTCTGTAACTTAGAGCTTCTTTGAAGATAAAGAAAAAAAATGGGGGAACATATGGAAGTAACTTTCACTGTATATAAAAGAAAACAGATCTTCCAGTGATGAAAGATATTGATTCTTTAAATTTCACATTTGTTGTTTTATTTTTTACTTTTATTGTTTATTTTTGCATTTTATGTTATTGTTATTATTTTTATTTTATGTTATTTTAAAATTATTTTACATTTTGGCTTTGTTTTTGGGGATGTTTTGGAACACAGAAGGGTCACAACTGTAGTAAGGGAGGATCACCAGTATGGTGTCAGTGATGGGGGAATGTGTGCGAGTGGTGCCCATGGAGAATGCCTCTATGGCATATGTATATATTTATGTGATCATGGGGCACTGTCTTGGTGAATGGAAACCCAAACAATAACCAAAAGAATATTGAACTCACATCCTGGAAAATCCTGCTACATTCTCTAATAGAGCAGCAAGAATCCCTCAGTACATGAGCAGTTCCTAGCAATGGAGGACAGACCAATATGCCAGGCCCTTGATACTGATGATTGTACGTATAGACATTTTCCAGTGTACTTCAAACTTATCCTAGCATTATATATTGCCTAAGAGTTATTTCCTGAAAACTTCCTTGTTGCTCCACTGTGGCCTCTCTCTAAGCAAAACACAGCATATAAATTCATTACCTTCCTCTGGCATGGGATATGACTCCTGGTGATTAACCTCACTGGCATTAAGGGATTATTACCAAGAGCCAAATAGTGAGGCATTTGAAAAAATGTGGAACAAAATAGGAAAATATTAAATACAAATGCATTTTTAGTGGGAAGAAATTTCAAAGTGAGTTGAGTGGTCATTTCAGCGATCACTCTTATGCAAGTCTTGGCAGGATCTCTTCTGTATACATAACTCTCTGTCCCTTTTATTTGAACGTTTAATTACCACTATACCCATGAAATGTATGTCCCAGAGCAATAAATCTTTGTTTATATGATAGTTAAGCCCTGAATCTCAAAAGAGTTTCTGGCAACACCCAGTCTCCAGTTCATCAGGCCACCCCAGGTCAATTAACAAAAGGATAAAGATGGACAATGCCCATCCCTCCAAAAAAACAGAGAGTATCTACAACTGCAGGGAAAACAGTTCGATCCATTGGCCCAATGGGATCTAAGCTCCATCTCAATTGGAAGCAGAGTTAGCATCAACATCAAAAAATCCTCAAGATTCAGGAAAGAACAAACATCAGAGATGAATGCAATTATGGATTTAATTAAAGTTATTTATTTTCTAGTAATGGATGAAATTGTAACTTTGAGATCAAGAGAGTGTCACCAGAGGAGCTGAGGGGAGGAAGAGGAAGGAATAGTTGCAACATGGAGCATTTTTGGGACATGGGAATTATTCCGATCACATTGCAATGACAGATATGGTCCATTATACATTTTGTCAAAACCTTTAAAATTGTGTGGGTCAAAGTGTAAGCTATAATGTAAACTATAGACCATGGTTGGTAGAAATTCTTCAATATGCATCCATCAATTTTAAGAGATGTACTACACTAATGAAAGATGTTGCTAACGGGGGAAAGCATGGGAGGGGGAGCAGTCGGGTATATGGGAATCCCTTATATTTTTAATGTAACATTTATGTAATCTAAACCTTCTTTAAAAATAAAAAAATTAATTGATATATCTTCATTGCCATTGCTGCAAAAATATTACAATAGTAATGTTAACTAAAATCCATACATTACATAAATTATTATTTTCCCATGTATCACCATATTCTTAAAACTTTGTAAAAGAACATTTTTATATGCATACTATTAACCACAATCCTCATCTACCACAAAAATCACAGTTATACCGTCCCTAGTTTATTCTCTAGTGTCTTTCCAATTGACATTTATATCCATAGACTAACTCTTCCAGCCAAAATCACATTTATAAATAAGCAGTGTTGATTATACTCACTATGCTCTCTTCTCATCAACCAAATTCATTGCCACACACTTTTACAATAAACATTATTAAAATTTCCCCATGCAATAACATCACCTCACATCCACAACCCACATTCTATCCCATAGTAATCTATCCTCTGGAGCTTACCTCCATGAGTTTCCTCATCGTATTTAGTTGATACTAGTGAAACCATACAATATTTGTCCTGTTATGTCTGGTTTATTTCACTCAACATAATATCCACGGGGTACAACCATGTTGTCATATGTGTTGCAGTTTCATTTTTTTTCTTAGAGGTGAATAGTATTCCATTGTTTCTTGGTACCATTTTTTTTTAATCCATTAAAAGGTTGATGGATGCTCAGGCTGGATCCATATTTTAACATTTGTGAATAATATTGCTATAACATAGGTGAGCAAATTTCACTTCTTGTCCTTGTTTTCATTTCTTCTGAACATATTCCTAACAGGAATGGTGGATCATATGGCAGTTCTGTAATCAGCTTCTTGAGGTACTGCCAAGTGTATTTCAGAGTGGTTGTGCCATTTTACTTTCCCTCCCACAGTGAAGGAGTGTTCTTATTTCTCCACAGGGTTTCCAGCACTTGTAACTTTGTTAATTTTTTAATATTGTCCATTCTATAAGGTGTGGAATGGTATCTCATTGTAATTTGGATCTGCATTTCCTTGGCAGCTGGTGATGTTGAATAATTTTTCAGGTGCGTTGTGGCCATTTGTATCACTTCTTTGGAAAAATGTCTATTGAAGCCTTTAACAATTTTTAAATTGTGACTTATCTTTCATTAATCAATTTTATTGATAAATATTCATAAACTATACAATTCATCCAAAGTGTACAATCAATGGTATTTGCTATAATCACATATTCATGTATTCATCACGTTAGTCATTAGAGCATTTTCATTATTTCAAAAATAATCATGATAAACCAAAGAACAATTAAACAAACAAGAAAATTCCTCACCTCTCAATCTCTCTATGCTTCTCCCAGTGTACATAGATGCTGTTTCTGGGTATATTCTCCAAAGTGTATAATCAATGGCTTTTAGTATAATCACAATGTTGTACATTCATCATCTTAAAAATCTTAGTACAATTTCATTTCTCCAAAGAGAAAGTCTCCATCTATTTATCATTGAACTGTATGGTCTCTTTATATATCATGGATATCAATGCATATCCATTATACATTTCCCAAATATTTTCTCCCATTAGTATGTTTTTAAAAAATTTTTGACAAAGACTTTTGAAGAACTAAAGTGTTAAATTTTGAAGAGGCTCCATTTTTATATTTTTTCTTTCCATTTATATGTATTTCTATCATTTATCCATTTTGAGTTAATTTTAATATAAGTTGTGAGATAGATAGAGGACTTTTTTGTTTCTTTCTTTCTCTTTTTGGTATAGATAGCCAGTTCTCCAGCACCACTTGTTGAATAGACTGTTATAGCAGCATAGGCTTGATACCCTTGTCAAATATCACTTGACCTTAGATGTGAGGATCTATTACTGAGTTCTTGATTCAGTTTTATTTCTCAATATAGTTATCTTTATGCCAGTACCATGCTGTTTTTACCACTGGAGCTAGTAACAAGAGCTAAAGTGAGAGTCCTCCCACTTCTTCCTCCATTTTAAAGTCATTTTTGCTATATGGGTTCTCTTGCCCTTCAAAGTAAATATAACAAATGGCTTTTTCATTCCTGCAAAAATAGGATTTGGGGCATTTATTAGGATTGCATTGAATCAGTGAATTAGTTTTGGTAGATATGAAATCTTACTATTTCAACTTCCAATCTATGAACATTGAAAGTCCTTCCATATATTTGCATCTTCAGTTATTTTTTAGCAAATTTTGTTATTATCTGAATACTGGTCCTTTTTATGGTTGTTAAAATTTATTCCTATATATTTCATTCTTTTAGTCACTTTAAAATGAAACTTTTATTCTGAAATCTCTTCAGATTGCTCATATGTAGTATCTTGAAATGCCACTGATTTCTGTGTATTAATCTTGTATCCTCCCACTTTGTGGTACTCTTCTATTAGTTATAGTAGATTTTGAGATTTGTTGTGGATTTGGGGGATTTTCTAGATACAGAATAACATTTGCAGCCAATACTGAAAATTTCATTTCTTCCTTTCCTATTTGGGAGCCTTTTAAATATTTTTCTTGCCTAATTGCTCTAGATAAATTTCACCACAATTTTGAATGTCAGTGGTGACCCTGGGCATCCTTGCCTTTTTCCTGATTACATTAGGAATGCTTTCAGTCTTTCAACATTGAGTATAATGTTACCTGTGAGTTTTTCCTAAATGTACTTGTCTATGTTCAGAAACCTTTTTATTCCTATATTTTGGAGTGTGGTTATTTTTGTTTTGTTGTTTTGTTTTTTATCAGGAAAGGAAGCTGCATTTTGTCAAATGCCTTTTCTTCATCAATCAAGGTGATCAGGTGATTTTTTTTCTACTATTAATTAATGTCATTTATAACACTAATTGATTTTCTTCTGTAGAATCCCCCTTGTATGTATGGGATAAACTTATTTAATTGCGGTATATAATTCTTTTAATTTGCTTTTGGATTACGTTAGTTTGCAAGTATTTTGTTGAAGTTTTTTGCATGTATATTTATTAGAAAAAATGGTTTGTTATTTTCTTTTTCATAGTATCTTTGTCAAACTTGGGTATTAGGGTGATGCTGGCTTCCTGGAAAGAGTTTAGAATCTTTCCTTTCTGTCCAACTTTTAGGAAAAGTTTGATCAGGATTGGTATTATATTATCTTTGAATGACTGGTTGAATTCACCTGTGATGCTATCTGGTCCTGGGCTTTTCATTTGGTGATGATGTTGATGATATTTCAATCACTTTACTTGTGTTTGGTTTGTTGAGGTCTTCTGTTTCTTGTAGGGTTAGTGTGGGTTTTTCATGTGTTTCTCGGAATTTGACCATTTTGTTTATATTGTCTAGTTTCTTGGTGTACAGTTATTCATAGAAACTTCTTATGATCTCTCTTGTTTCTGTGGGATCAGTGAAGTTGCCCCCCTTTCATTTTTGATATTTTATTTGCATCTTCTGTCTTTTTTTCTTCTTCAGTGTTTCTGAGAACCAATTAGAAGATCAT
>JAQZBX010042048.1:0-22137 GCA_029593785.1 Cabassous unicinctus | reverse complement strand
TTAGGGGGCAATGGAAGTGTTCTGGATGATCTTGCAATGTTGGTTACAGGCCATGTTAAATTTCAGCAAAAATTTATAAAATTGTATGGTCTAAAATGTAAACCATAATGTAAACCACTGACCATGGTTAGTAGCTAAATTTCAATTTCTGTACATCAGCTGTAAAAAATGTACCATCCACACAAAAAATGTTATTAATATGGGAAGGTTAAAAAGCAGAATGATGTTGAGTATATTGGAGTCCCATGTATTCTGTATGTGACTTTGCTGTGACCTAAAACTTCTTTGAAGACAAAATGAAAAAAAGTACAACACTGGGGGAGAAATGGCAGAAAATGTCACTGTACATACAAGACAACAGATATTACAGTGATGAAAAGGAAAACAAAATTTTAAAAATATTTTTCATTATTTTATAATACCCCAATTTTTAAATTTCAATTTAGTTTTAGTTTCTCCCATGTTTAAACCTGCCATTATTATTTCATTTTCCTATTAATTGTTTTGATGATATTCTTAACTTCAGTTTTGAAGAAGTTTTGGACCACAGAAGGCTTATAAATATGGCAGGGGTATACTATTGGTGTGGAGAGTCAGTGATGGGTGATACATGGAAGGAAGTTCACCTGGGTCTACACATAAGTTATATAAATGTGTTCAAATGTTCATGGTACATTGTCACAATGGGTAGAGATTCACACAATCCCCATTCTGGGGAGATCTACCCCATTCTTTAATGGAAAAGCAACAATCCCCTGAGTACAGGGGCAATGACTAGAGAAGAAGGATGGTCCATTGATGGGTCCTTGATATTGATGACTATGCTTATGAGCCTTTACTCTTTAAATTGCAACATAGCCTAGGGTTGTAGGGTGCCTAAGAGTTGCCTCCTGAGAGCCTCTATATTGCTCAAATGTGTCCTCTCTCTAAGCCAAGCTCAGCATATTAATGCATTACCTTCCCCCCCAACATGGGACATTACTCCTGAGGATGAGCCTCCCTGGCACAGAAGGATTACCACCAAGCACCAGCTGGTGATGAAACTGAAAATAGACCTTGAGTAAGAGGAGGGAAAGGTAGAGAAAAATGAGTTTATATGGCTAAGATACTTCCAAGTGAGTCAGGTGGTCATCCCAGAGGTAACACTTATGCAAATTTCAGCAGGATCACATAGACTGCCAAAGTAGGTTCTACCCCAAATAGTGGGGCTCCTGAGGACTCTGGAAACACCCAGGTCCTACAGTCATGGCAGATAGATCCAGAGTTTGGTGCCTTGCAAATGGGCCCTACTTTGGAGTTTGTGCACTTGAGTGTGACAGAGTTGGACTCAGTTGTGACTTCTCTACACATGGCTCATCTGTACCTTCAATTTGAACCTATATTTGGTGCTGGAGTTTGCAGGTGTATGCCCAGGAGACTTGAATCTTTGGGCTGTCCATGTGCCAGCTGGGCCCTGAGGCTCAGAAGAGTTGCAAAACCTACTCTCCAGTTCATTGGACTCACCCAGGACAACTAACAAGGAGTTGAGGATGGACAACCACCATACCAAGGATCTGACAGAGTCTACAACTGCAAGCAAGAGAGTCTTATCCATCAGCCAAGGGATCAAAGCCCTTCTCAATTAGAGGTGGAGTGGACATCAGCATCCCAGAACCCTCAGGATTGGGGAAAGAACTATGGACTAGAGTGGACTTACTGGTATTCTACTGTAGAGTTATTGTGATTCTAGCAATGGAAGAAATTATATCATGGATATGCAGACAGTGGCCACTGGAGGTGCTAAAGGCAGGGATAGGGAAAAGAATTGTAATATGGGGGCACTTTTGGGACTTGGAATTGTCCTGAATGACATTGCAATGACAGATGCAGGCCATTATATATCCTGCCATAACCTACAGAATTAAGTAGAGAGAGTGTAAACTACAATGTAAATTATACTCCATGCTTAGTGGCAATGCTCCAAAATGTGTTCATCAATTACAAAGAATCTACCACACTAATAAAAGAAAGTAGGAGAGGTGGGGAGTGGGGCATATGTGAGGCCCTTATATTTTTTATGTAACATTTTATATAATCTAAGTATATTTTAGAAAAAATATATTAAAAAAAGAAAAATTTGATATGTGATTTTCAATTGTTTTTACATGGTGGGAAGTAAAACAAACAGCATCATTAAAGATGAATTTGTTTCCTCCTTGCAGTTTGGGCAAGGCTTCTGAGAAGTGAATTGTGGAGACAGGATACACTGTGAGAAGAATATTCCTGTGTGAGTGGAGAGTAGGCTAAAATGTCTCACTATAGGGAAGAAATTGAAGTATGTGGAACATAAATAAAATACTAAGCAAGACTGGAGCAACTAGAAGTGAAGAAATAAGGAAGGGGAAATTATTACAATTGATCCTTTGAGTCTGTGTTAAGAACTTTGGAATTAGTTTAAAAATAACAAGAAATGATGATCACAGATGGAAAGATGTGTGGAAGGATAGATAGATAGATGGATAGTGGATGAATGGATGGATTGATGGATGGATAAAGAACTGTGCCCATTTGTTCAATAAAACCTTGAGAGAGAATTACTATTGAAATTTCATATTCTAAAATTTAATGTATCAAGTGATGAAATTTATGACTTTAGGGATTACAATACATTGGTCTACTAGGATGTTATTCTTTGGTCCTACTGTCTTAAATAAGAGTTTCCTAGTAGAGCAGGTTATCCCAAGGGAACAACCTATGAGCTGTCTACAGAGCATACAATCATACAAGCTTCAGGGAAATGGACAACTTTGTAATAAAACATGTTTATTCTCTGTACATCAGGGGAAGAAGAACACCTTTACCTACTACCAAGTTGTCCCTCTCTAAATATGGTTTGTTAAAAATACAGCATTTTTTATTGTCAACATTTTCCAGAAATTTGGAGAGTATTCCAAAATCTGGAAGGATAATACATTTCCAAGGAATCTTGTGGTTGAACTAACATACTGGCTTAAAGGAAATTCACATCATTTTAGAGTTGGATATAATAAGTGAGTTCCTTCAATTGCTATCTAGTTATCATAATAATTATCTTACTTCAGAGACATCTTTCTAAGGTGTTTGTAGCAGTTATTTCTGAGCCATGCTTTTGCTTTATTAATAATGCACTCTGTAGACTTTAAAAATTGATTTTAATTTTTCCATACAGCATGTCCAGAAAGCATTTTATTTTTAATTTCCATTTTCCAGGGGAGGAAACACAAACATATAGAGATGAAGGCTTGAGTTCAAGGACCTGCAGTGAGTTGGTGGCCAGCCATTTTGAATCATTGTCACCATGTTGCAGGGTAAAGGTAACTGGGTCATGTGTTTCCAGAGAAAAAGTGTCTGTGGGTTCATGAGAGATTGCAGCTGAGTGACTTCACATCATACTATTTCCTTTGTGAAAATTCAAAAATATGGGGTCTTCTCCTGCAGTATTGTGGGCTCACAACAGTCTGATTTCAATTGTACCTCCTTAATTTTGATGCACCTAATACTCAGACATGATGGTAGCAACATCACCCTTTCCCATGTCACTGCCTAAATTGTGGCTCTGATAAGGATTTACATTGTAGTTCAATTTTCTTCCCTATGTCCTTATTCCACTTCATGAAAAAGTGAGAACTACTTAACACAATAAAAAAGGTACCTGATGACTGAGATCATTTTTTGTGATTCTTGTAGGAATGATGTGTGTTCCCCTACCAGAGCAAGGTTCAGCTTTGGGCTTCCACTAGGAAGGTCAGGTAATCAATTACATGTAAAGTCCTTAACAGATTTTATGGATGATATTACAACTTCCTCTACCATTTTATCCTATAAGTAGCATTTAAGTACTTCACAAAACCTATCCATAACCCTATGACACATTGATTGGAGTAAATATGCTTAGACCTATAAATTTAAAGGTTCCTCATGTTAAAGGATAGAAACATTTTTAGACTACCACCCCTCTCCCAAAATTGTCCTATGTGAGCATTTATGAATGAGAAAATAATACCTGAGATTAAACCTTATATGTTGTCCTCATTCATGTTAAATTTTATTCGACTGATTGAGTAAGTTAATATCCCGAGCTCTAGAAGTGGCAAAATTTATCATATCTGCTAGTTCTCCCACAATTGCATTCCTTATACTAATTGTCCCTTTCCTGGTGCCATCGGTGGCCCTTAATATATACCAGAAGTCCACCTGTCACTTGTTCTGTCTGTATAATATATTTGTATTCAACATTCCTTCCTCTCATCCAAAATCAGGACATTCATTATACATATATGAAATAGGAATTGTTGAAGCATCAAAGAGACACTGTTTTCTACCTGCAGTTTTATAGTGTTAAGGTCTCCTAAAAATATTGGAAGATCAAGTGTTTAATTGCAAAATATGTGAGGATTCACCAAGGAGTCAGCATAGGTAGGAAAGCCTAAACTAAAATCCAAAATATAGCAATTTTTCATTTAACATATAATTTAGGGAAAAACAAAAAACTTCTGGAGATGAGCTTCTGTGCTCAAATTCTCTCTCTCCCCTAAAGTCTCCTTGGACATGTTATTGCACTGAATAGCTTCATAGAGGTGAAGATCTCAGAACAGAGCTTGGCACCTGGTGACCCCAATGTAAATGTCTCTTATTATCATCATGGCCACCAGGAACTCATAGTCATCTTCTTGACTTACAGCTCATGGAGTCCTGCTATGTTATCATATTTTACAGCAAATATGGTTTCAATTCCTCATGACAAGATATTGTAGAGCATCAAGAAACTGGTGTTAACACCCTCACTTGATATATGGAGAAACTTATTTCTGAGGAAACGAAATCATTTTCGAGGTGAGTGAGTCAGTGATGACACTGAGCATGGTATCCAGATATATTGCCCCACTCTTGAACCATTGTAGGTAGCCAGCATTCCAAATATGGAAGTCTCTCAGGATAAATGCAGCATAAAAAGGCAGGGCCCATTTCTGTTTTCCAAAACAGGTCACAGTAGACAGAAGCTTTCTGAGCCCAATATAGAGACCAGACAGTGCATCCTGCTGTGCAGAGAGAAGAAACTTCCAAGTTTGACAATGTGAGAGATACCACTGATTTATTTTCTAAGTGCCTGGACCAGAACTGAACATTTAAAAAAATATTTTCTTTTATTAGAGAAGTTGTGACTTTACAAGAATTCATGCATAATGTGCAGAATTCCCACACATCTCCCCTCCAACAACACCTTGCATTGTTGGGGAACATTTGTTACAGATTATGAAAGAACATCAAAATATTACTAACTATGGTCTATAGCTTACATTTGGTATACTTTCCTATTGATCTGAGGGTTCTTTCAGAGGATTAAATTGGTGGACACTCCCCTGCAGATACAGACTAGGGTTTTGGTTCACCCACAAGTGGCTCAGTGGCTGTTTTTCCAAGCATAGTCAATGATGTCCAGTTTGGAGGTTCCCTGGAAGGACTCCCACTGGCTTACTGCAAGGAGGAATGTGTACCAGGGTATGTGAGTTAGAGGGTGCAGAGAAACATTGGTTACACAGCTGTTGAAACTGGCAACCTCAACTTTATTTATACCCATTCCTAAACAACCTGATGGGTTTTATGAATTTTTTCTCTGAAGTTAAGGAGTTATGTCCACTTTCAAAACCCATGTCAATTACTCTTTAAATCTCCACTAAATGCATCATGGCTCTCTTCCCTACACTGCTATCCAATGATAATGATTAAATGCCTGTTACATTACTACTACCTGCCTTACCTTTATCGGTTTTTCCTCACTTTCTTCCCCTGTCTTCACATGTCTAGGTACTTATCTGCACATGGTTATTATGAAGAGAGGTTTCACAGAGATGGCCTGAAACCATTTCACATCCATCAAGCCTCACACTAGGAATCCTGTGAAGATCTGTCCTCAGGGCCATAATTAGGTATGGATGGGAAAGTATGTGGTTGAGCCTATAACAGCTTCTACTTATTTGGGGACTTGCTTGTTTCTTCCTAGTAGCCAACAAAGTTCTTGATTGCAATATATTTTTTTATTTATTTTAAAAGAAACTTTATATTTCATAAATGTTACATAAAAAATATAGGGTATTCCTATATGCCTCCCTCCCTCCTCCTCCCACACTTTCCCACATTAACAACATCCTTAATTAGTTGTTGTACATTTGTTACAATTGATGAACACATATTGAAGGGCCTCAAAGAGACACTGTTTTCATCCACTGAGTGTATCCTCCTGGCTGTGATGTCCTATGATCACTATGTTGCTGTTTGTTTGCCACTAACGGTGAATTATAGTTTACATTATAGTTTACACTATGTCCCATGCAATTTTGTAAATTATGACAATATATATAATGCCTGCCTCCATCATTGCAACATCATTCAGGACAATTCCAATATCTTGAAAATGCCCCCATATTACACCTATTTTTCCTCTTCCTTTACTCAGAACCTACAGTGGCCAGTGTATTTTTAATTTTATATTCTTGATATATAGTGTAGGACCTCAAACACAATATTCTTTCAGTAAATAATGATAGATAGATTAACTGGTTTCATGTCCAAAAACAAATAAGTAAGTAATGTTATTTCTCTAAGGTATACAGTACTTTAAAATATGCTGTAAAAAATTGTTTTCAAATGTATGAAGCTGCATGTGAAAATTAAGCAGCATGAGAAAATTTAGTAGACTAGAAAATACAGTCTCAAGAAATGAATGATAAGCTTTTCATATATTCATTTATATATATAAATATAATCATTTATTTTTTAAACATAGCTTCTGGACTAGAGTTGTTTCTGTTTTAAATTTTGCTACAATGTGTAGATAAATATTTTTAAAAAAGAAAATTCAAACAAAAGCACATCCTCTTAAAAAGCCTTTAGTTCTCTTTTGATTAATGAATAATATCCAAATAAGGTTTACGGACACATAAGGTCTTTGAAAAATTGACTTAAACTTATCTTTAATTACTATATCCTGTCATTTGATTTAGTTCATATATGCAGTAATCTCTCTCCAAATTTAATTACTTGCTTTTTAATTTTTTTCTTTTTTAGAAAAGTTGTGAGTTTACAGAAAATCCATGCAGAAAATACAGGGTTCCTAACACCTCTCTGCCACCAACAACTTGCACTGGTGTGGAACATTTGTTACAATTGATGATAGCATATTTTTATAATTGTACTAACAAGTAGAGTCCATTGTTTAACATAGCACTCACTGTGTAGCATAGTTCAATGGATTTTTAAAAAAATTATTCTGTTACCATATATATAATCTAACATTTCCCCTTTTAATCACATTCAGATATGTATTTCAGTAGTGTTAATTGTATTCACAACGTGTGGTACCATCAACACTATCCATTACCAAAACCCTTCCAACATTCCAAATATGAATCCTGCACACTTTAAGTTTTAACTTCCCATTCCCTATCCCCACCTTCTCCTCTGGTAGCCTATATTCTAGATTCTGACTCTAAGAGTTTGTTTATTCTAATTATTTCAAATCTGTCAGTTATTTTCTTTTCTATGCCACCCTAAAATGTAACCTCCATTTCCAGACTCTGGCAGTTCTTTAGACCTGGATTTTAACTCCACAACTTTTTAAGAGCAAATTGTCATTTCACCTAGAACTAACTTTGAACCTATCACTCCATAGTTTCCTCAACCTCCTCTGCATACTCATAAGGCATTGCAGGCACAAACATGATCATGTACACTCTGATGTACTTCATCATCATGTCCACCTAATCTGCCTATCCATTTGGTAGATTTTGCTAATGCACTATATTTCTCTGGTATCTGTAGTTCCCACAATTTCTACAAAATGCCATTGCCTTTACATTGAAAAAGTTAATATTTATGAAAATATGAGAAACCTCAATCTTTGTGCATTCTAATCTTACAATCATTACAACCTTTTGTTTTGTCCTCAAGGTGGATGGAAAACCTATGGCCAATAGACCATGTTTGTGGGATAATCAAATATATCAACCACTGGTATTCTCTTCTTGGGCCCTTTCTCTTCAACTGTTTCCAAAGTTTGATTTCCCAGCACTGAGTCTTAACTGCCATGGATTTGACATAAAATTCCCGAGGTTAATACATTATATGACTTCATCTTTCAGGAGTGAATTATCAAAGTGAGAGTAACTCAGTGGACCAATGAGAGTAGCCTCCCTGGAGTCATTCTGATAGGTTTTTCAGACAAGCTTCAGGTTGAGCTGGTCTTTTTGGAGTAATCCTGTTCTTTTACCTCATGACCCTTCTAGGCAACACTACTATCATCTTAGTGTACGTCTTGGACTCTAAACTCCACACTCCTATCTACTTTTTCCTCTCTCATCTCTCTTTCCTGGACCTCTGCTTCACCACCAGTATCATTCCCCAGCTTCTAGTCAACCTGTTGCATTCAGATAAATCCATATAATATAGAGGCTGTGTGATTCAACTCTGTCTCCCTTGCACTGGGCTCCATCCACTGAGTGTATCCTCCTGGCTGTGATGTCCTATGATCACTATGTTGCTGTTTGCCATCTTCTCCATTATGCTCTTGTCATGCATCCTTGGCTATGCAATGTCTTGGTCTCTATCGTATGACTCAGTAGGATGGCCACAACATTGATTCAGTCCACACTCACCCTTCAGCTGCCCTTTTGTGATCATTGCTAAGTGGATCATTTCTTCAGTGATGTCCCTGTGCTCATCAAGTTGGTGTGTGTGTGGATATCACATTCAACCAGGCTGAGCTTTTTGTGGCTAGTGTATTATTCCTGGTGGTGTCTTTTTCACTCATCCTAACCTCCTATGGGTACATTGCTCATGCAATTTTGAAGATCACGTCAGCCATTGGAAGACATAAAGCATTTGGGACTTGCTCTTTCCATATGATGGTTGTCATCATCTTCTATGGAACCATCATCTTCATGTATCTGCAGCTGGCCAGGAGTAGATCCAAGGACCAGGGAAAGTTTATTTCTTCTTCTTCACTTTGATGACCCCTAAGCTTAACCCAATCATCTATACCCTGAGGAACAAGCAAGTAAAGGCAGCACTGAAAAAAATTCTTGAGACACTCTCATTGAGAGGTACATGATTATCAAGAAACATTTAGGAGAGACTTCATAAGGGTGAATCATTTAATGAATGGTGACTTAATGAATAATTTGGTTGTGTTCATGACCCTGTCAATAGGATTCAGTAGGGGAGATTAAATTTGAATTTCAGACTCAGAACAATCTGAATTTGAGTGCTCATTTCACCACATAAGAGCTGAGGGAGTTGACCAATTTGCACAACAACCATTACATTATTTCTAAAGTGGAATGTGCAATAAGACCTGAAATGGAACAGACCCAATTAAAACAGATCACTGTTCTAAGGATTTTAATGTTTTTAAAGCTTGTTTTTATAGTTTATTCTACTTAATAGTCATAGCCATATATTAGATGGCTTATAAAATTATTATTGAATTGTTATAAAATTAATACAATTTTTCTTTTGCAAAGATCAAAGTATTTTGCCCAGCTGTTGAGAACAGAAAGAGAAAACCCTAACCTTCAGTGACATTGTTCTATCAACTACAGCTATGGATTGTTGAGGCCCTTAGGTCCCCTTTGGATGCCCTGTTGCACTCTGAGTTTACCTCAAGTGTTGCATCCCACCCCGAGTCTTGTATTGTAAGTTTCTGATTTTCTGCATTTCTCCCCTCTCTAGGTTTTTGAGAACAGCAAGTACATTATGAATTAATCACAGTTTAAAATAAAATCTTTACATATGACTTTACAATGACTTGCAGTTTTCTATTTAAGTTCAGACCTTTTCTCTTCAAAATCTCATGTTAAATTATGTATTTCTCTCTAACTGGTTGTTTTTTTTCCATTAAAAATTATTGAAGTATATTATTCATACATGAACAATCATAAACAATAAGTGAATAGTAAAATTTGTGAACTTAGAAAACAAACATGCACATTATCATACAGAGCTCCCATACATCACCACCACCAATACCTTGCATTGTTGTGAAACATTTGCAACAAATTATGAAAGAGCATCATCAGTGTATTACTACTAACTATAGTAATATCTTATATTTGGTGTATTTTCCCCAAAACTCACCATATTATTATTTTTTGTTCATAAACCACAGAGTTTACTAAAGTGTACAATCAGTGGCATTTGGTATTGTAGTTGTGCATTCATCGCTTTAATCAATATTAGAGCATTTTCTTTGCACAAAAAAAAAAAGAGAAAAAAGTCAACAAAAAACAAACCACTATAATACCCATATGCTAGTGCTACTAATTATAAATACTATAATATTCTTTCACCATTTTCATTCATTTCCAAACATTTCCAAACACATTTTTACCAATTCTGCAAACATTAAACTTCAGTTTTCCACTCTGTAAAAATTTTCGATTCTGTGGTGCCATATTCTAGCTATTAACTCCATGATTTTGCTCATTATATTTAGTTCAAAATAGTGCAATCACACAATATTTGTAATCTTGTGTCTGGCTTGCTTCACTCAGCATAATGTCCTATAGGTTCATCCATGTTGTCATATGCTTCACAACTTCATTACTTCTTACTGCTCATTAATATTCCATGTGATGGAATCCTGGGTTGATTCCATCCTTTGGGAAATGTGAATAATGTCACTATGAATATCAGTGTGCAGATGTCTGTCCATGTCACTGATCTAAGTTCTTCTGGATTACATACCTAGTATTGTTATTGCTGGGTCACATGGTAGATCTTTGTCTAACTTCCTTAGGAATCACCAAACAGACTTGCACAGTGGGGATTCTACCTTCCAAACAACAGTGAATAAGCATTCCTATGTCTCCATATCCTTCACCTTCAGTTTTCTGTTTTGTTAATATTGGCCATTCTAGTAAGTGTGAAATGAAATCTCCTTGTAGCTTTGATTTGCATTTCCCTAATAGCCAGTGATGTTGAACACTTTTTATGTGTTTTTTCACCATTTGAATTTCTTTTTTAGAAAAATGTCTATTCAGGATTTTTGCCCACTTTTTAAAGGGTCATTTGTGTTTTTATTGTTGAGTTGTAGGATCTCTTTATATATAATGAATATTAGACCCTTATCAGATGTGTGATTTCCAAATATTTTCTCTCATTCAGTGGGTTGCCATTTGACCTTTTTCCCAAAGTCCTTTTTGGTGGAGAAGTGTTTACTTTTGAGGAGGTCCCATTTATCTATGTTTTCCTTTGTTGCTTAAGCTTTGGGTGTAAAGTTTAAGAGACCGCCACCTATAAAAGGACTTCCAGAAGTTTCTCTACCTTATCTTCTAGGAGTTTTATGATCATGGCTTTTATGTTTAGGTCTTTAACCCATTTTGAGTTGATTCTTGTATAGGGGGTTATATAAGGCTCATCTTTCATTCCTTTAGTTTTGGATATCCAGTTCTCCCAGCACCATTTGTTGAAGAGAGAGTTCTGCCCCAGAAAAGAGGATTTGGTAGGCTTATCACAAACATTTGACCTTAAAGGTGAGGGTCTATTTCTGAACTCTCAATTTCATTCCAATGATCAATGTATCTATCTTTATGCCAATACCCTGCTGTTTTGACCACAGTAGCTATATAATACACTTCAACATCAGGAGGCATGAGTCTTCTGACTTTGCTCTTCTTTTTTAAGATGTTTTTGGTTATTCAGGCCTACTTTCCCTTTCAAATAAATTTGGTAATTGACTTTTCTGTATCTGTAAAGTAGGCTGTTGGAATTTTGATTGGCATTCCATTGAATCTATAATTGTGTTTGGGTAGAATTGACATCTTCATGATGTTTAGTCTTCCAATGCATGAACACATTATGTCCTTCCATTTGTTTAGGTCTTCTTTGATTTCTTTTAGCAGTGTTTTGTAGTTTTCTGAATAAAGATCCTTTACATTCTTGATTAAATTAGCTTCTAGATATTTGAATATTTTTGTTGCTTTTGTAAATAGAATTTTTTTCTTGATTTCCTCCTCAAATTGATCATTACTAGTGTTTAGAAACACCACCTTTTTTTGCATATTGATCTTGTGTCGTGCCACTTTGCTGAACTCATTTATTAGCTTTCATATCTTTATTGCAGATATTTCAGAATTTTCTAAATATAATATCATGTCATTTGGGAATAGTGAGAATTTTACTTCCTCTTTTCCAATTTGTCTAATTGCACTAGTTAGAACTTCTATCACAATGTTAAATAACAGTAGTGACAGTGGTCATCCTTATCTTTTCCTGATCTTAGAAAGCTTTCACTCTTCCCCCATTGAATATGATGTTGGCTGTGGTATGTTCATATATGTCCTTTATTTTACTAGGAACTTTCCTTCTATAACTATCTTTGAATTGTTTGTATCAAGAAAGCATGCTGCATTTTGTTACATGATTTTCTGTGTCAATTGAGATTATCATTTTCTTTTTTTTTTTCCTTCAAATTTTTAATGTCGTGTGTTACATTATTTGATTTTCTTGACTTAAACCATCCTTGCATACCAGGAAGAAAACCCACTTGATAGTGGGGTATAATTCTTTTAATATACTTTTGGATTTTATTTCCAAGTATTTTGTTGAGAATTTTTCCATCTATTCTCATTAGAGTGATTGATCTCTAATTTTCTTTTCTTGTAGTATCTTTATCTGGCTTTGGTATTAGAATGATGTTGGCTTCATAAAACATGTTGGGCAATTTTCCCTTCTTTTCAATGTTTTGGTAGAGTTTAAAAATGACTGGTATTAATTCTTCTCAAAATAGATGTTACAATTCACCTATAAATCCATCTGGTCCTGGATTTTTCTTTGATGGTACATTTTTGATGACTTTTAATTCAATCTATTTGTGATTGTTGAGTTCCTGTATTTCTTATAGAGTCAATGTATGTTGTTTGTGCATTTCTAGGAATTTTTCCATTTCATCTAGGTTGCTTTAATTTGTTGGCATATAGTTTCTTATAATATCCATTTATGATCTTTTTTTTTATTTCTGTGGGGTCAGTCATAATGCCCCCCTTTCATTCTTGATTTTACTTATTTGTATATTCTCTCTTTTTTTTATTGTTAGTATAGATAAGAGTTTGTCAATTTTATTGATTTTCTCAAAGAACCAGCTTTTGGCTTTCTTGACTTTTTTCTATTGTTTTTTTGTTGTTGTTGTTCTCAATTTCATATATTTGTGTTCTAATCTGTTACTTTTTTTCTTTATGTTTGCTTTGGAATTGGCTTGCTGTAGTTTTTCTAGTTTTTCCAGGTGTTCAGTTAGGTCTTTGATTTTAGCTCTTCTTTTTTAATATAGGCCTTTATTGCTATAAATTTCCCTCTCAGCACTGCTTTGGCTGAATGCCATAAGTTTTGATAAGTTGTGTTCTTATTTTCATTCTTCTCAAGATGTCTACTAATTTCTCTTGCATTTTTTCTTTGGCCCACTGGTTATTTAGGAGTATGTTGATTACCCTCTCTATATTTGCAAATTTTCCCCTTTCCCAACTCTTATTGATTTCCATCTTCATTCCACTATGATCATTGAAAGTGCTTTGTATAATTTCAATCTTATTAAATTTTTTCAGAGCTGTTTTGTGCCAAACATGTGGTCTACCCTGGAGAAAGATCCATGAGCACTTGAGAAGAATGTATAACCTACTCTTTTGGGGTGCAATGATCTGTATATCTGTCTAATCCAGCTCATTTAGCACATTGTTCAAGTTCCATGTTTCTTTGTTGATCTTCTGTCTAGTTGTTATACTGGTTTGACATGTTGGCATGTTGAAGTCTCTAAGTATTATTGTAGAGAAATTTATTTCTCTTTTCATGTTTGCTAAAGTTTGCCTCTTATATTTTTGGGGAACTTTGGTAAGATGCATAGATGTTTATGACAGTTACTCCTTCTTGGTGGAGTGTCCCTTTTATTAATATATAATGGCCTTTTCCATCTCTTATAACTTTTTTTCCATTTAAAGTCTTTTTTGTCTGACACCAGGATAGCCACCCCTGCTCTCTTTTGGCTATTGTTTGTGTGAAGTATCTTTATCCAACTTATCACTTTCAGTCTATTTGTGTCCTTGGTCTAAGGCAAGTCTCCACCAGACAGCATATGGATGGCTCATGATTTCTTACCCATTCTGTCAGCCTATTTCTTTTGGTTTGGGAATTTAATTGATTAACATTCAATGTTATTACTGTAAAGGCATTACTTCAAAATTTTACTCTTTGGATTTCCTATGTCATATCTTCGTTTGGTCTGTCTTTTTAACCTTTTGGTGGCCCTTCTTGATAGTCTTCACTTCTACACTCTCCTCCAAACCTCTAGTGTTTCCTATAGAGCTGGGATTTGCTTACAAATCTCTTAGTTTCTGTTTGTGAATATTTTAAACTCATCTTCATATTTGAAGGACAGTTTTGCCAAATAAAGAATTCTTGTATGGCAGTTTTTTCTCATTCAGTACTTAATTATATCATACCACTGCCTTCTCACCTTCATGATTTCTGAAGAGAAATCCACATTAAGTCTTATTGGACATCCCTTGTATCTGATGTTTCACTTATCCCTTGTTGCTGTTGGAATTTTCTCTTTATCTTTGGCATTCTGAATATTATGTGTCTTGGTGTAGGTCTATTTGGATTTATTCTAATTGGAGTATGTTCTGTTTCCTGGACACATATATCCATGTGTTTCATGACAGTTGGGAAAATTTCAGCCATTATTTCCTCAAATACACTTTCTGCCCTTTTCCCTTCTCTTCTCCTTCTGGAACTCCCATAACATGTGTGTTGGTGCAATTCATGTTATCATTTAACTCCCTGAGCCCCTCCTAAAGTTTTTCCAGTCTTTTTTTCTCTTTTTTCATTTTTCAATTTATGCTGGTCTGTCCTCTACATACTTGAAATTTTCCCATGATTTCAAATCTACTGATTTATGCCTCAATTGTATATTTAATCTCAATTATTGTGTCTTTCATTCCCATAAGCTTTGCTATTTTTATATTCAAGGTTTCAGATTTTTCTTTGTGCTCATCCAGTGTCTTCATAATGCCATTTACTTCTTTAACCATGCTGTTCTTCAACTCCATGATTTGACTTAGGATATTTTTATGAACTTCATTGATTAGTTGTTTCGATTCCTATGTCTCATATGGATCTTTGTTCCTTTGCCTGAGTCGTATCTTCCATTTTCATAGAATGACTGTTAATTTTTTGCTGATGTCCAGGCATTTGATTAGGATGCTGAATTTACTCTGATGTTCAATTTCTTTCTCTTGCCAAGGGACTAACTGTTAAGTAGCTGTGTGCTACTGCTGTTCTTTTGATTCTTGATTCAACTTCTTCTAGATATTTAGAACAGCCCCTGTTTGCTCAAACTTGGATTATGGATCCAATAATGGGGTGCAGGCCAGTTCCTCAGGGCCTTGGATGGGGGGCAGCAAAGGCACCTGATTGCCTCATAATTTTTTAGTACTATTTCCCCCTCCTTTTCATGCACTTTTCTGGTCTCCCAGCTGATGGTGCTCTTTGGAAACCTTCTAAACTTTGTCCCTAGATGCTAGAGGGAAATGCATTCACTGAACCCTACTAGGACTGCCCTTGCAGAAGCAATATCCTCTTTGCCTTGCTAGCAAAGTTTATCAGAAGTTCTCCTCTCTAGTTGTCCTCAATCTCCCTTTCTCTGCTTCCTCAGCAACCAGCCCATGGCAGTAAAGCCAGCATTTGAGAAGGCAAATTACCTTTAGCTCTCTGCTAGCTCTTGGGGCAAACAGTTTCACTGTTCCACTGGACCTAGAAGTGTGTGATCCCTGGGACATAGCACATTGAGTTCACTAGCCAAAATCTGAATTTGCTGTAAACTGTGTCTCTTCATCTCCTTTTACTTGGGGAAGAGAAGTTGCAACCCTCTCAGACTTCAGCTGCTGCAGTCCACAGCCACTGCAGTCTGCTGTTGCTCTGAGGGTGTGGAGATGGGTACCAGCGGCTTCTGCTGCAGCTTTACTCACAGAATTTTTCCAGCAAGCCAAGACTCCTTTTCTTCACCCCTCTCTCTTCTGTGTCTCACCTTCCCCTGTTGTTCTGAGCCCCAAAGCAGCCCTCCAGAGAGTCTCTCCTGCCCTCTAGATGTTTTTCTGGGAGAGAGATGATCCCTCTGCCTCGATAATTCTTCATTTCTACCTGGGTGTTTTAAACATTCTCAAAATTAACACAACAAAAGTAAAATCAGGGTGGGTAGCCAAAATGGCTCAACCACTTGGGTGCCTGCCTACTACTTGGGAGGTCTCAGATTTGGGTCTTGGTGCCTCCTAAAAGAAGACAAGCAGATGTTGTTGCAACAGAGCTAGATGCTGCCACAGCAGGGCTAGACTCTGCCCCCACTGCAACAACCAGAGGCCAGAAGCCAGCAGACACTGCAGCCCATGGGGAGTGCATTTGGCTCAGTCCATTGCAAACTCATCTCCCATGTGGGAGGTTCCAGGTTTGGTTCACAGTGCCATCTGGAGAACACGAGCAAACAATGAGCAGACAGACAGGAACCATCTTGGGGAAGGGGGGGTAAAAAAGGAAAAAGTAAATAAAGAAAACAAATCTTAAAAAAAAAAAAACTAAACTAAAATCACAAGCTCTTTAAGTTTCTGTTTGCTCTTCACTTTTCCTGATATCAGAATAGGGAACACATTCCATCTGTCATCTGTGACAGCATGTTTAACCTCTTTTTCCCTCTTATTTGTTGTATATAACCTATCCACAACACTGTAAATTTTATGTTTTAATTATGTCTCTAGTATATCCACTTCTTTCCAATTTGTTTCCACCATCTGCCATGTTGACTACTAGACAGGGATAATTAATTAAATAATTAATCAAGAGTACCCTTTATCCTTTCACACATTGCCAGATGCACATAAGTTTTAATGCATCATGGAACTTTTGCTTGTCTTATTTCCTTCTTTAAAAATGGGTTAATTTATTTTTGAGGCATTGTTGACACATATGTGAACAAATGGTACCCATGCCTTAATAGAGTTACATGCTAATGATCCAGGTAGTTTTATTAGTAGATTTTCACTGTATGATTATATCTATTATGAAAAAAATAGAAGTTAATATAATGGAAAATTCTTTCATTTCAGCAAATTGTTATATATCTACCTTAGTCTAACTAAAGATTGCTATGTGTTTTTTTTTTTTTTGTAATTGGGATTTTAGGTACTGAATTGATATTGTTGTAAAGTGACAGTATCTAAAAAGTGAAATCTCTGTAGGCAAATGTGGGTCAACTAGTTGGGCACCTGCCTACCACATGGGAGGTCCTGGGTTTGGGTCCCAGTGCCTCCTAAAGAAGATGAGCAGATGTCAAACCCACCACAGTGAGCTAGATGCTACACCCACCACAATGAGCTAGATGCCACACCCACTGCAACTAGCTAGATGCTGCACTGCCACAATGAGCAGATGCATAAACAAGCAAATGCAAGAAGGCAGCAGATGCCACAGCCCATGAGGAGCACATGTGGCTCAGTTTGTTGAGCATCACCTCCCATTTGGGAGGTCCTGGGTTCAGTTCGTGGTGCCTCCTGGAGAAGGCAAGCAAACAATGAGCAGGCAGATGAGGGAATCATCTGGGGAAGGGGTGATAAATAAACATAATAATAATAAATAAATACATCTTTTTTAAAAAGAGAAACCTCATCTTGAATGAGGAATTATGTTACTATTTGCTAATGAGAAATATATAAATATATGTATAAGAAAGGAAAAAAAGGTACAGGTGAGTTTTAAAGTGGTTGCCAGTTTGTATAGGAGCCACATAGTCTTAAGGTGGTGTATTAGTCAGCCAAAGGGGTGTTGATGCAAAGTACCAGGAATCTGTTGGCTTTTATAAAGAGTATTTATTTGGGGTAAAAGCTTACAATTACAAGGCACTAAAGAGTCCAACTCAAGGTTGGACTCTTTACAGTTACAAGGCCCTAAAGAGTCCAACTTTTGTGAGGAAGGTATCACTTCCTCACAAAAGTCTGTTGCCATGTGTTGAAGTAAGATGGTGGGTGATGTCTGTGAGGGTTCAGCCTTCCTCTTCCTATTAAGGCTCCCTGAACCCAGCTTCTTCCCATCTCAGCTGTAGGTTGAAGGGCTCATTTCTTTCTGAGCCTTCTTAGCTGCTCAGGGTTCTAGTCTCTTCAGCTGCAAACTATGAGGCAAATGGTTTATCTCTCTCCAGGGCCTCTGCTGTGTCTATGGAGCTGTCTTTCTTCCTCTGCGTATCTTCTATGTGTATCTACTTCTGTTTGTCTCCTTGATTGAGTGTTCATTTATATAGCCCACAAAGGGGGCAAGGACTAAAACTGAGTCACCCTAATAATGGTGGTTAAATCAAAGCCCTAATCTTAAAATAATTTAATCAGAGGCATCTCAACTGAATCTAATAAAGTCAAAGGGTATCACACCCAGAGGTAAAGGCCAGTTTACAAACATAATCAAATACCTCTTTTTGAAATTCATGAATAATATCAAACTGCCACAGGTGGTATGATCCACTTTAAGGCTCGAGAGTGAATTTCCTTAAAAGTTATTAAAACAGTCAGAAGATAGATTCACACAATAAAGCAGGATATGGTTAGAATGGAATGCTATCCCTTGTACTGAGAAAGTCACAAATGTCTCTGAATTCCCAGTAAACTGAGAAATGGAAAAGGAAGAATATTTTTTTTTCCTTACAATGTAGATTTTGGAAATTTTTGATAAGTAAGAATGGATAATTAGAGAACCATGTGAGAATGGAGATTCTCCTATTTCAAATAACTCAATTTTTACAACCGAGGTACTTTAATATAAGAAAAGAGGATTAGGAATAGAATTAATCATTTAAAGTCAACTCAGAAATGTAAAATGGATATTTTAAAGGAGTGAGAATGGCACACATTACAAGAATACCTGACACTTGCTGTTCACTTAAAATTCAGTCAGTACCTAACCTGATACTCTGAGACAGTTACTCAAGAGATTTATGCATGAGGCTATTTCTCTATGGGACACTCAATAATACTCTTTTTCTAATGCCTCATGCAGACATTATCATGGAGTAATCAGAATGAATTTAATTTGCAAGTGATTGCAAAAATGCCAGGTTAAGTTGCTGACATCATACTGCAAGACAGCAGGTTTCTTTTTTTTTTTTTTTATTTTACATGACTATGTCCCAGGATCCTCTATTACAGACATTGTAATGAGCTACATATTTCCCACAGAGAGAAGATAATAATTCTCTTACTCATCTGGGTAGCGATGATGCCACATAAAAAAACCCTTTTTTTTTTCTTTCTTTCTTTTCTCCCCTGCATAAGCCCCATGCCTACTGAGGAGGTGAGTCACTGGGGTTTCCCACTTTAAAATTATTTTTCTTATGAGAGAGGGACCAGGGCTGTCTTTCTCTAAATGCATTTCCCAGCAAGCCCCAACATCTAGTCTGAAAGTCATTTGACTCTTTCCATTATTTGGAATAGGCATATCCATGTTGTACCCCTGGCTGCATGTTCCAAGAACAATATCTCTTGGAGCTGTTGCAGAGAGATTCAGGCTCCAGAGAGATAGCTTCCACCCAGGAGTCCACATTGTGTTAGTTCCTCCTCATAACTTAGCGTCAAACTTTACCTGTGCACCAAACGCACAGAAGATAATTTTTAACACACTCTCACACTCTTCCAGAGTAGTGAGAAAGATGAATTTTCACCTTTCTAGATGCACTGATATCCAATTTGTGCAGGAAATTAATAACAGGCCTCTACAACAACTACACTGTTTCTTTTTCTTGGAATTTTATATTTGTTGCCTAGTTGTTCCTTCAATGACTCCTGTGACAGTGGGGCCCTGACCTAGGAATGCTGATTTCCTTCCTCTCAGAATACAGGCAGCTGGAGATAAAATGAACACAGAAATAACTCTTGAAGCCAGATGCACTTTACTGGTTGGAAGTAAGTATGCAAAAAGAGTGATCAGTTGGACAATCATGATGGTCAGGTTGGATGCTTTATTGTACATGGTGCAACTATGAAATTAAGCTGCTAAAGAGAATCCAGATGGTGGATTTCAAATTATCCTTTCCTGTTGTTTCAGAGTATTTCAGAATGTTTTCTCATAAAATAGAAATTCTGGGTTTGCTTCTGCTACCTTTTAATTACTTATTTATTTTTGGAGGTCCAATATCACCTCTGTGAGTGTTCATCAAAGTATGGGTTTAAATTGATAATACCTGAGATTTTAGATTCTTCCAAAAGGAAAAAATAATCTTCTGACCCTAAACTTTCTTCATGTAATACAGCTTCACGAATCATCTTGCCAACATCTAGAGACAATATTGCTAATATGAAAAAGAATGAAACCAGAATATATATTACCTGCTCAATTAATCAATCTTACCTATAGACTATAAAGATTCCCAGGAATTGAGGTCCTAATGGAGATTAAAATATGGCACCCTTTGCAATCTACCATATCCTCTGCCCCTTTATGTAATTGCAGCCTCCATCTCCTGACTAGCTCAGGGTTACGAACACTGTCAAAGACAATTACAATGATCACCATTTTTCTTCTCCATTTTTATACTGCTTTTCCTCATGCTACATCCCCTAATTTCCTGGTCATATTGAGAAGTTATTTGGACTCAATTTTAAAAACTGTTTTCAATGCAATTTATTTATTTTTTGTTTTTTAAAGAAGCTTTAGACTACATAAATGTTACACTGAAATATATTTTCAATGTAGGGGATTCCAACATACTTCACCTTCCTCTCCCTCACACACTTATCCCCATTAACAACATTTATCATTAGTATGGTACATTTATGAAAATTGATGAATGCTTATTGAAGCATTGCTACTAACCATGTTCCGTAGTTCACATTATGGTTTACACTTTGCTGCACACAATTTTATAGGTTTTGACCAAATTTATAATGGTCTGTATCCATCATTGCAATGTCATGCTGAATAATTCCAATGTCTCCAAAATGCCCCAGGTTATATCTATTCTTTCCTCTCCCTCCCTTCAGAAGCTCTGGTGACCACTGCCTTTATATCAATTTTACAAGTTCTTCCATTACTAGAATAATGATAAATCTACTTTAGTCCATCGTTGAAAATGCCACTTTTGTTGTTTTGATATTGGATATCAAAAACAAACCACAAGAAACAGAAACAAATGCAGAATTTCTGTTTTATAGGATGAAACATTCTGTCATAATCTAAAGATAAAAAGGCTAATTTGAAATCCACCATCTGGATTCCCTTTAGTAGATTTGACATCATATTTTCTCTATGTGCAATAAAATATAAAAGGCATAATTAATTAATTGACAAGATGTGTGGGCTCCGGGCCTAGAGTTATCTCTATTTTGTTTGTGTAAACAGTAGTGTTTAGAATAAAAAAAAAAACTTAAAAATTTATGTTTTGTTGTTGGTTTTTGGAAAGTGTAGCGGAATAGACTAGATGCTTCAATGATTCATAGCAACATTTGTATACTAAAAATGTATTTTAAGAAGAGTAATTTATGGGTTCAGCTCTATGTCAGTACTTGCAGCCATGACCTGCAACCATATGGTGAAAAACTGATACACTGTTTTCAAAGTGAAAAATAATCAGTGCTACAGGACAAGTCATAATATAGGGTTTACATAACTTGCTGGTTCATGTGGGATTTCTGATAGAGACAACCAAGAGGAATAAACTGGAGAAGTGGGCTAGAGACAGACTTACAAATTAGCACAGTCAGAACAGCTCCACAAGAAAGAAAAGCACCAGTTGGATGTGCAGAGTTATGAATGAGGTCCACAAGAGAAGCTGCATCTTTTATCAGTGCTAATGATACACTCAGACAGGACAATGTTAGACATGAAAAGAGCTAGAAGTTTGCAAATACTTTGAGGCAGATACTTAAGGACAGAATACATGCATCACTCAGTTTATTATGAGCAGCTCATTCTCTGAGTGTGGAAAGAATCAGTGACCATTAAGTGATATGTGACTATGGGGACACATCAGTATTGCTAAGAATTTAGAAAACCCTAGCCCATAGGATCCTCCAGGGTCCCCATGGATTGGCTCTGGGAAAAGGTCCA
>JAQZBX010042047.1:0-22138 GCA_029593785.1 Cabassous unicinctus | reverse complement strand
CACTTGATTTGATTTTCTCCCTGTAGCATGTTTTATCATTTTTCAAACCATGCATTTATGTAAGTACAGTGGTTGCAAATAAAATGGATTACAGAAATAAATTTACTCCTCCCATTTTATCTAAAATTATCCTATCTTGATCTAATAGCAGAAGCATGTTTTGTAAAGTTGCCAAAGTGCTCTAGTCTTATTTTGTTTTCAAATGTTTTCTTCTGCAATGCATATGTGTGTTTCCAGGCATGTGTATATGTGACAGTAAAATTCAATGGACAAATTCAAAGACCAGGCTCCACTAAGGTAAGAAACACATCTAATTACAAGACTCCATTCAAGCCTAACCAGAGGATTTTTGCCCCTGGAAATTGTATTTATTTTACATCAGAGCTTGGGAAACATGAAAAAAAATGTACATGAGATATTCTGCCTGGAAGAGGATCTTGGAAAAAATACAGGCAGCCAAGGTTCAGAAAAGGTATTCAAGTTGGTCCTCTGTGCTTGGCCCTATATTGGGTTAGGCTATGAGTTCCTGGGTGGAGAAGTAGCCTTCTTTTATTAGGCATTAGGCTATTGGCCATTAGGGAAATGCAAACTCAAACCACAATGGGATCTCACTAGACACCTACTAGAACAGATTAAATAATGAATAACAACAATACCAAATTCCTTAGGAGATGCCCTGACAGGATCCCTCCTACATTGTTGATGGGAATGTAAATGGGACAGCCACTCTGGAAAATAGTTTCTTAAATACAAAACAAAATAAAATTCCAAAAAGTATACTAAAAATGCAATTACCATAAGGTGCAACAATTCCTCTTTTGGTTATTTATGCCAGAAATCAAAATTTATGTCTGCACAAAATCATGAATATTTATATTAGCTTTATTTGTAATAAATCCCAAATGGAAAGAACCCAAATATCCTTTAATAGTTAATCTTTTAAATAAATTGTCATCCTTCTCTACCATGATATATGAGGCAGCAAAAAAAGCCAGAAACTATTGATACACACAACACCACGGATGGTTCTCAGGATGCTATGCCAAGTGAATAAGTCAACCTTAAAAAAGTCACATATTGAATGATTTCATTTATATAACATTCTCTTGATGACAAAATTATAGAGATGGAAAGCAAACCAGTGTTTGCCACGGGTTAGGAATGATGAAAATTAGGAAAGGGATCTAAGTGTAGTGGGTATGATCCAAGAACTGAATAATTCTGTAACTTGATGTCATAGTGGTTAGACAAATGGACACCTGTGAAAAAAATGGAAAAGAAAAAAGAACTGTGTGCACATTGTTTCAATTTCAATTTCCTTGCTTTGTTATTACACTATAGTCATGTCTGAAGTTACTATTAGTGGAAACAGGGTAAAGGGTATATGTGATATCAAAGTGTACTATTGTTGCAGCAGATGAAACTTAGATGATGAAAAACCCAAGCACAGGCCCAGAGGAGAGTCAAATCTCCAAAAAATCTGAGCACCCTGTCTTGGCTTTCATAATTTTATATAGGGTCTTTAAGCAGGCAAATTCCTAATCAAGTGGGCAGGCAAGGGTTACAGAAGCAAAAGGAGGGAGTTTACCTTATCTTCCTAAAACAGAGGGCTATTAGGGAGGAAAAGAGTCATTATCTGTTTAGAGTTGTAAATTCCAATTGAAAGGGGCAGGTAGCCAGTGCTTATCTTTCTAAAGATTTGGATTCCAGGGAGAAAGGGAGGAAGGGAGATAGGGATGAGGGGAGCTTATCTTCCTAAAGCTGTGGATTTCTGCTGAGGGGGGTTAGGGCTGCAGCATTTCCTTTGTTATTGCCCCCTTTGGTGCCCTTATATGTCCTTATGGGGCATCATTTGCTAACATGGGGATTTTTCTATAGTCCCCAAGGGCTGATATTTAACACAAGACATTACTTGGTATTTTAAGGTGTTTAGGTAGGAAGTGATTACTGTTTTAGGTACCATAGAATGCATGACCCAAAAGTTAAGAGGAAGAAGACAGAGGCTAATACTGGCATGAATGGCAAAATCCAGGAAAGGAGATAATGGAAGTAGTTCCCATTGGCCGATGCCTGGTATACATGGTTTAAGTGGTCTTTGGCTTGTTCTTTTAGCAGGGCTACCTTGTCCCTAACTATCCATGAGGAATTTGCATAGAAATAGCATTCTTTCCCCAGGGCCTGGAAGATTCCCCCTGAATCTGCAGTAAGCAAGTCTAATCCTCACCTGTTTTGTAAAACTACTTCTGCCAATGAGTCTATCTGGTCTTGCAACTCATTGAGAGCCCCTGATATTTCTTCAAGGTCATTTGATGTTTCCTGTGCTAGTGTTTGTAAACCCTCCTCACCAAATGTGAGTGAGGCCCTTGCTACTGCTGTGCTTCTGACTACTCCTGGTCCTAAGAGTATTGGAATTGCCTGTATTGCTTGTTTGGCTCAGGAGAACTCGCCAAGCATTTCTTCTCCATACACTGAGAAGGATGGTATTAGCCAAGCCAGATAACAGATGCCCTGGCCATCCTGGGGTAGGCACCGGTAGGTGTTGGCTCCACAGACCCAGATGGTGAAATTTGTGGTGCATCAATCAAGCTCATTGAGTGGGTGGGTGGTGTTACAGTTAGCCTTTCCAAGAGGGAGGATGGTTGAAGGAGAGCTGGTAGTTAAGTTTTTACAGTTAACTAGTTTTCCTGGGGTTTGGTTATGCAGACTGGGAGGGGCCTGATTCTTGCTGCAAAGCTGTCATGGGCCAGGAGGGTTACATTCCATAGGACAGGTATGGGGAAAATGGTTAGACTTGAGTAAGTACATAGCCAGCAGGATGCAGCTATGTCTGGCCAGGATTTATTTAGGAGTTAGTGGAAATTTCAAACCTGGTTCAAAAGGATGTTGTGAAGGGCTGTTCTAACTTTGGATTTTAGCATCTGAGCAGCTTTACTGATATTTTTAACCTGGGTTTTCTCTGGGGGTTGGGCTACCAGGGTCAGTTGGACTAGTATGTCATCCCCCGGGTCTGGCCCCGCTGGGTCATATATTCTGATTTCTAGTTTTAGCCCTGTTTGGGCCTTTAAAAAGCTATTTTCTGATTTGGTGGCTATGTCTAATAAGATGAGTTTCATGGGGTCACAGGTTTCTATGCTACACCCTGCTGGGCTGGGGATTATCTGTAGGAGATATGGAGAAGTCAGTGAGACCCCCTACCAGGGAGTGGTGGCACCAACCAGCAAGGTCAAAGAGTGGCAGAATCCTCCACTCTTATGGGGGTCTTGGCAGAGGTATTTGTCATAACTACCATAGTTGCAGCCTCTACACCCTCTCCAAGGGGCAGGTATGGGGGGATGGGGGGATGGGGCAACAAGCAAGGTGTTTGGAGCATGATCTTGGATTGTCCTGCAAGTGTCAAATATTACAGAGGCTGAGGTTGCATCCACTGAGAACAGAACTGAAGGGTTCAGCACAAATACAAATCGTTTGCCCCAGCTTTGACTGGCTTGCAGCTTCCATTGATTTTGGGGACAGGTATTGGCTCTTAGGGAGGGGGCAAGGAAGAAAAGGATAAGCAAGTCAAGGCACAGAAACATCCTATTATACACCAATAAGCTATTGCAATTAGAACTCTATTCACTAAAGTCCAGTTTGCAGGAGCCACAGCAGCAAATCTAACTCCAAATACCAAGGTGAGTAGGCCATATAAGCACAGGTCCATATAAGCACCAGGAGCAGGGGTCCATTCAACAGGCATTTGACAAGGTCAGTGTTTGGGGATCCTGGGTGACTTGCACCATCAAGGGGTGGCTGTGTAAATGTTGGGCTTTCCAGCTGTCCTGTTCTTTATTGGGATGTGCCTTCTTGACCCTAGAATGATGGAACCAAGGGACAATGCCTGCAACTTTAAGAGCAGTAGGAGTTACAAGGATGACAGTATGTGGACCTGTCCAGGAAGGCTGAAGGGGTTCTTTTTTCTAGTCTTGGACCCAGACCAGGTCCCCTGGCTTGTGGGAGTGCACCAGATGTCCCAGGGGGATGAGGTTCAAGGACAAGACAGTTTTATGTATTTGGGCTAGAGTTTTCCCCAGCTGCTAGAGAATGGAATCTTGGCTAGCCTCCCCCAGAAGTTTGAGATTTCCTTTGAAGGCCTGGATAATTGGGGGTGGCCGTACAAATAGAATTTCAAAGGGTGAATAGCCTCTGGGTCCTGGGTGCACCTAACTTGGAGAAGGGCTAAGGGAAGTAAGTCTACCCAGAGGAGACCAGTTTCTTGGCACAATTTGGGTAGGGTGGTTTTGAGGGTTCAATTCATATGTTCAACTTTCCCTGAACTCTGGGGCCTGTAAGTATTATGGAGTTTCCACTTGATTCATAACATTTTTGCCAGCTCTTGGACTATGGCAGCCATGAAGGCCAGGCCATTGTCACTTCCAATAGACAGTGGCAGCCCATGTCAGGGAATGATTTCTCTATGTAAAGGCTTAGTCACTTGTCTTGCCTTTTGGTGTGAGTGGGGAAAGCTTTGCCCCAGTCTGAAAAGGTGCATATCATCACTAATAGATATTTCTACCCCAGACTTGGTTTCATGTCTTTGAAGTCTACAGTGAGATTGTCAAAGAGGGCTGTCCCTATGTGCTGGACACCTGCCAGAGCACAGGGGCCCTGAACAGTGTTGTTTTTGGCACAAACTTGGCATTGGCTGCTGATGGTGGCACAGAGAGAAGCTAGTTGGCCTATGTAGTAGTATCTCCCTAGAAAGACTTCTAGCACAGTTTTCCCTAGGTGGGTGAGTTGGTGGTAATGCTGGATGAGGGCATGAGCAGCTCATTTTGAGATGAAAATCTGGTTATCTGTGAGCAGCCAAGTTCCTTCGGGGGTTCGGCTTCCTGCTTATCTCTTGGCCCATTTCTGTTCTTCCCTGTTATAGCTTAGTTGATTAGTTTCTTGTCTTAAGAGGGACAGCTGTGGTGTCAATTATGGGACTCATATTCCATGGGTTCCTTCAGCCACTTTCCAAGCTACTTTTTCAGCTAACCTGTTTCCTTGAGTGACCATATCCATTCATTTCTGATGTCTTCGGCAGTGGATGATGGTGACTTTGTCTGGTTTCCAGATTGCTTCTAATAGTTTGGGTTTTCTTCTTTGTTTTTGATTTTCTTTCCCCCTGTGGTTAGGAGACATCTTTCTTTATATATTGTCCCATGGATATGAATGGTAGTGAATGCATACTTAGAGTCAGTGTAAATGTTTACTGCTTGCCCGGTGGGTAGCTGCAGGGCCTGGACCAGTGACCAGAGTTCTGCTTTTCACATGGACCATCCTCGGGATAGAGATGCTGCTTCCACCACCCATTTGGTAGTGGTGACTGCATATCCAGCAAGCTTTTCCTTGTTTTTAGTGAGACTGCTCACAGATGTAAGTAGTTTCTGATCTGGGGAAGTGAGTGGTTTGTCTTGGAGGTTGGGGCGACTGTCATAAACTTCCTCAGTCACTTCAACACAATCATGCTCAGTAACTCCTTCCTCATCTGGCAAGAAAGTGGCAGGGTTTAGACTGTGCACTGTTTCTATTGTCACTCTGGGGTTTTCAAAGAGTAAACCTTGGTAATGTATGAGCTGGGGATTAGATATGCACCGGTGCCTGTGTGAGTTCATGAGGGCAGTGATTGCATGTGACACCATAACATGTATAGCCTGTCAAAGGTTTAATTTGACAGCTTCTTTCATAAAGGTTATGGTTGCCACCAGGGCTTTCAGGCAGGGTGGCCACCCTGCAGCCATGGTGTCCAGCTGCTTGGAGAGGTAAGTGATGGGTCTTTGCCAGGAACCAACTGTTTTTGTGAGGACCCCCCATGCTACTTTGTTCTTTTCATGTGCAAACAGGTTACAGTTTTGAGTTACATCCAGAAGCCCTAAGGCAGGGGCTTGGCCAAGTTGTCTTTTGATGTTTTGAAAAGCCCCCTGTTGAGTGTCTCCCTAGGCAAGGGCTTCTTTTTCTGGACCTGTCAGAACTTCAAAAAGGGGTTTGGCCATGGCCTCAAACACGGGAATCCAGATGCAACAGAACCTTGCTAACCCAAGGAACTCATGAATCTTTCTTTTTGTGGTGAGGGTAAGGATGGTACAGATACTTTCTTTCATTCTGTTCTAAGCATCTGGTGCCCTTGTGTGATGCTGAACCCCAGGTACTTGACCTGCTGTTTACAGATCTGGTCTTTTCTCCAAGACACTTTGTACCCAGTCAGTGTTAGAAGTTGTAGGAGAGTCTGGGTGCCTCTCCAGCAGTCCTCTTCCATCTCACTGGCAAGTAGGAGGTCATCTATGTATTGCAAGAGGGCACACTTGCAGTCCTCCCAGGGGTAGGTGGCCATATTTGCTTCCATGCCTTCCCCAAAAAGGGTAGGGGAGTTTTTGAAGACTTGCAGGAGTAGGATTCAGGTTAGCTGAGTTTTCTGCTGAGTTCTGGGATCTTCCCACTAAAAGGCAAAAAGTGGCTTGCTCAGGGGGCCCAGGCACAGGCAGAAGAAGGCATCTTTCAGATCCAAGCAAGGGAACCAGGTGGCTTCAAGCAGCAGCTGTCCTAGCAAAGTGTATGTGTTGGGAACAACCTGATGTAAGGTGAGAGTGGCATTATTGATGTCTCATAAATCCTGGACTGGTCAATATCCTGTCCCATCTGGCTTCTTTACTGGTAATAATAGGGTATTCCAGGGTGACTGGCACTCGATCAGGATTCCTTCTTTTATCAGGTGATCTATGTGTTTGACCATGCCCAATTGTGCTTCACAGGGATCAGATACTGCCTCTGCTGAACTGGGACCACCCAAGGCTTCACGTTGATGATGATGGGTGCATGGCTCCATGCCATTCCTGGTGGGTTTCTTTCTGCCAAAACCTGGAGGGAAAGTTCCAACAGTTTTTCCAGATTTTGACTTGAATTTTCTTCTGTATGAAGTCTCCATTCCTTGCTTTGGGGTATGGTGATGAGGAAAGTGAGGCCAGTCCTGAGGCTTAAGCTTGCTGGAACTTCAGGTTTGAAGGTAATCTGGGTTTGCAGTTTGGTTAAGAGGTCCCTACCTAGTAGGGGAACTGGACATTCAGGCAGGTACAGAAAATCATGAGTCACTTCATCACCAACAAGCTGACAAGTTCTTGACTGGCAAAATGCTGTTGGCTTGACTGGTCCCCAGTTGCTCCTATGATATTAGCACTTTTTCCTCTAAAGGGGGTGATGGGGGTTGTGACCACAGACTATTCAGCACAAGTGTCCACCATGAAAGTTATTGACTGGCCCCTGACTTGTAGTTTGACCATGTGCTGTGGGACCAAGTTCCAGTGAGCCCAGTCACCCCTCTTCAGGGTTGAGCCCTGCCAGCCCAATCAGATGGTCTTGGGGCTCGGTTGGTATTTCACTTTGGGGATGTTCCCTCTATGTGCCTGAGTCTTTTTGGGGCACTCATTTTTCCAGTGTCCACTTTCTTTGCAGTGGGCACATTGGTCTCTGGCCAGGGGCACCCTTTTGGTGTTTGTCTGTCCTTTTTGAGGTGGCCCTTCTCCTCTGGTGGGGTCTGGACATCCCAAGGCTGCTGCCATTAGGGAGGCTTGATGTTTTATTCACTTCTTGGCCTCTCATTCTTTGGCTTTGAAATAAAAGAATAGATTTAGAAGATCTAAACTACTTGATATCAAGACTGAATTTAAATCTCCAGTTCTCAAGACCAGGAGGCTTTGGCAAGTAAACAACCAAGTCAACCTGTGAATCACAATAGAGAGACCAGAAATAGCCCATAGATATGCTTAATAGGTTTCAGCAGATATGCTATGACAATTCAGTGGAGAAAGTATGGGATTTTCAATAAATAGTGTTCAAACATATTTTGATAACATACTGGAATGTGAAATGTAAACTCCAAAAGTCCCATAAGAAAATTTATGAAAAAGCTTTCATGTTTTTGACTTTGGCAAAGATTTCTTTACCATGGCAGCAAAACCACAATTTCTAAATAAATAAAACTGGATTTCAGCATAATGAAAAACTTATTCAAAAAACACCATGAAGAGAATTAGAATATAAGGCACAGATTCACAGAAAAGTTTTGAACATCATATATCTGTTAAATAACTTGTATTCAAAATATAAGAGCTCACAGAACTCAAAAATAACAAAATAATAGGTAAAATAGTCAATCGCTTAACAAAAAGACAACATATTGATATCAAATAATAATCTAAAAAAGATGCACAAAACCTATAGTCTTTAGGAAACTGCAAATTAAAATCACAACACATCAACTCCAATAACTGAAATTTAAGAAGCCTGAACATACCAAGTGTTGTCCAGGATATGAAAGAACTGAAACCCTCATAAAATGCTGGTGAAAATGTAAAACTGTACAACCACTTTCATAAAAATTTCAGTTTTGTTCAAAACTGAAAAACATGCATTATAAGTCCCCATCATAGAGAGAGAGACAGTTACCTCTGGGTCTGGTTGGCAGCAAACACAGATTTTCTGTCACCACTTGGAAAGTCCAGCATGACCCCAAAAGAGACCCAAAACAGAGCCCAAACTGGAAACTAAAACTCAAAATTTTACTTTCTTGGAGATACCAAACATCCTTAAAGACTTTTTGTTCAAGAAGACAAGCAGAAAGGGTCAGACAGCTTGTCAGTGTTATGGGGTCAGCCAGTATCACCCTAGAAAAAAAGAGAGAGATAATTGACTAATAATGCAAGAGACTGGGGGCATTTACATTTTAAAGGGAGGGAGACAGGTCTGTTGAGAGCTGGCTGATAACCAAGGCAGATGCACAGAGGTAAACAATTCACAAGGTCTTGTTTTTACTTAAAATGATGGAGATGATGCAATGGGGAAAGCATTTCTTTGACCATTTAGATAGAAGAGACCTGTAGTGCATCCCCAGGCCTGGGGAGGCCCCTTTGACTCAGAATCATGGAACATTTTTTTACTGGGAAAGCCCTCTCTGCAAGTTACCAGGCAGCCTTTGCTCAACCAAGGCTCCTACTAACAACAAGGCTAGGGACCAGGTGAGCTATTAGCAGGACCTGAGAGTGTCTCACATCAGTCACAGATCAGGCCTGGGCAGCCACCTTCCTCCTGCATACCAAATGCCCACTTCCCTACCCCAGGAATTGTGACTATTTGAACAATGCTTAACCAACAGCAATGCCTAGTGGTAGCCTCTTTTATGCTTATATTTCCCCACTGTAGGTACTGATACCTTAACACCTTTCCTGGAATACACATAAACCTTGACAATTGCATATATAAAATATTAGCTGGCCCCCATCTGCCTTTTCCCATGACCAAGAGATCAAAGGTCTCTGCACATTTTGGCAAAGGGAGTTGTCAGCAAAGGTCAGTGGCCATTGACTAGGCATACTGTGGACTGCCCCTCACCATCCTCTTTCCCCAGGCCTCCGCAGCACTTTCTCAGCAAGGGTCAGATCCCAAGCAGAGGTATATGGAAGGGCAGTTATGCTCTAAGTCTCTTCCCCACATACACAGCCACCATGGACACCTTGCCTAGAATACCATTTGAATTAAGCTCCTGAAATCATCTTGAAATTAGTAGGTCTTTAGAAGCTTGTTCAGAGTTGAGGACCCTACAGGCTTCTACATAAGGCCATTAGATTTTCTCCTTATGCTAAGACAATTCAGTGTAGAAAGCATAGACTTTTCAACAATGAGTTTTCAAACAAACACATAGGGTCAAGTCACCATCACACTGATGAGAACAGATCCCACTCCACAAGATCTATTGGGACACCCTAAACAGACAGAAATGGTTGCTAGGAGACTAGGTGGTGGGAACCACAAATTTTCTCCATTACCTCATGGAAAGTGAAATGGGGCCCTGAAAGGAGTGCAAATTGGAAACTGAAACTCAAAATTTAACTTGATAATACTTTTAAAGATTTTTTTCAAGAGGGCACCAAATGACATCAACAACAAAAACTGATGAATTTGACTTGATTAAAATGAGACATTTGTTCAGAGAAAAACACTGTTAACAGAAAGAAAAGAAAAGCTGCAGATTTACAGATTACATATGTAAATCTCATATCTAATTATGGCCTGTACCCAGAATATTCAAACACTTAAAACTCAATCCTAAGAATATAAACATTCCAACTAAAATTGGCTAAGTGATTTTACTAGTACCTCAATAAAAAGATATATGGGTGGGAAATATATATCAAGAAAATTTCAACATATTAGTCATGAGGGAAACACAAATTAGAGCCACAAAAGATACCAGGACACACTTATGAGACTAGGTTGAAAAAATAAGAATCCCAAATAATAGCATGAATCTAGAATAACTGGAACTCATATTCATTGCTCATGTGAATACAAACAAAACAATGCAGCCACTTTGGAAGACAATGGCAGTTTCTTAGAAAGAAAATCATACACTTAACAAAGAGTCCTGTAACCCCACTTCTACATAAGTGAACTGAAAATATTTTCATAAAAAATCCTGTACACAACAGTTTCTTGGTCACCATAAACAGGAAAAAATAAAAAATAAAAATAATCAACAAGTGAAAAAACAAAAAAAAGGAGATGAGGAGAAAGGGGAAGACTGGTTGGTAAGAGTAATATATGGTCTGTGAGGTGCTTCTCATTCCAGAAAAGAATAGAGAGAGAGGCAATTGACTAGTAACACTAAAGTCTCAGAGCCCAAATTCTATTTACATTTTAAAAAGAGTGAGACAAGCCTGTCCAGAGTGGGCCTGATAGCCAAGGCAAATTATTGTAGGCCAACAAATCATAGGACCATATTTTCACTTAAAAAGATGGAGATGATGCAATGGGGAGAGCATTTCTTTGGCCTTTTAGATAGAAAGAGCTGGTGTGCACCCACAGCCCTGGGGAGGCCCCTTTGACAGAGTCATGGGACTTTTTTTACAAGGAATCTCCTCTCCCCAAGTTACCAAGCAGCCTTTGCTCAACGAAGCCTCCTACTACTGCCAAGGCTTGGGCCAGGTAAGCTGCCAGCAGGATATGAGAGGGTCTCACATCAGTTGCAGATCAGGCCCAGGCAGTCAACCTACAGGGACCACAAAGCCCCCTCCCTGGAGGACCCCAATTCCTCTTTCTGCATATAAAATGCCCAGTCATCTGACCCCCATAGGAATTGTGACTACTGGAACAGTTCTTATCAAACAGCGATGCCTAGTGGTAGCTTCTTTGGCTCTTACTTTTCCCCTTTGTAGGTATTGATACCATAACACCTTGCCTGGAATACCCATAAGGCCAGACAATTGCATAAATAAAATCATAGCTGGTTCTCATTTTCCTTTCCCTCTGATCTGGGGATCAGTAGTCTCTGCACCTTTCAGCAATTGGTGTTGTCAGCCCTGGGTTGTGGCCACTGACCAGACATCCTGTGGACTCCCCTTCACCATCCTTTTTCTCCAGGTTTCCCCAATATTTTCTCAGCCATAGTTAGATCCCAAGCACAGCTATAAGGAAGGGCAGTCATGGTCTAAGTCTCATCTCCACTTATGTCACTACCATGGACACTTTGCCTAAAATACCAAGTGAATTATAGCTCTGAAATCAACAGGCATTTAGTATGCCTTTATAAGCATGTTCAGAGTTGTGGCCCCTGTAGGCTTTCATATATGGACATTAGATTTCCTGCATATATGCTAAGACAATTTGGTGAGAAAACATGGGTTTTTCAACAATAAGTGTTCAATCAATCACATATTGATATACAATCCAGCCAACACCATGCTGGTGAGGACATACTCATCCCCAAGGTCAATTGGGACATGCTAGACCAGAGATTTATAACCTCATTTGTTCCACAGACCACCTTGCCAATCAGGTAAAAACCAGGCCCCCTTCTCAGAATGTACTGGCAGATAATTTTCTGACATGCAACATAGGTATGTCTTTAAATTTTAGGATTATTCAAAATTAATTCAAGCTCACACACCCCCTGAAATCTTTCAATGGAACTCTTGGGGTCCATGGGCGCCAGGTTAAAAATATGTCCTAAACAGAGAGAGAGGGTTGTTGATGAGTGTAGTCATTGGGGCCACAAATTTTCTTCCTTACTGCATGAAATGTCAAACAGGGCCCTGAAGGGGAGTCCAAACTGGAAACTGAAACTCAAATTTTACTTGATTGGAGGCATAAACAATACTTAAAGATTTTGTTCAAAAGGACAAGGAAAACCAAAACAACATCAACAACCAAAACTGATGAATTTTACTTGATTAAAATTAAGTACATTTGTTTAGGCAAAGACAGAATAAACAAGCAGATTTAAAGAATATACATTTAGATCTCATATCTAATTAAGAGCTTGTATCCAGAATATATGAAGAACACTTAAACTCAACACTAAGAATACAATCATTCCAATTTAAAAAGGCTAAATTTTAATAGTACCTTTTTAAAAAGATATATGGGTGGGAAATAATATATGAAGAAAAGCTCAGCATATTAGTCATGAGTGAAATGCAAATTAGTACCTCATCAGATACCACAACACACTAGCTTAAGAAAAAAAAAGAGAATACTAAATAGTGGCATGAATGCAGAACAGGAAGTCACATTTATTACTCATGTGAATAAAAAACAATGCAGCCACTTTGGAAGACAATGTCAGTTTCTTACAAAGTAAATTATATACTTAACAAATAGTCCTGTAACCCCACTTGTACATATTTATTCAAGTGAATGGAAATTATTTTCACACAAAATCCTGTACACAAATATTTAAGCAGCTTTGTTCTTGGTCAAAAAACTGGAAAAAATAAAAGTGTTCACCAACACATGGAAATAAGAGGGGGATGAAGAGAAAGGGAAGACTGGTTGGTAAGAGTAATATGGGTCTGAATGGCCACTCTCATACAAGAAAAAGAAAAAGAGAGAAAGAGAGAGGTAATTGCCTAGGAACACTAAAGACTCTAAGCCCCTCCTCTATCTACCTGCAAAAGGAGTGACACAGACCACTTGGGAGCTGGCTGATGGGCAAGGCAGATGTCCACAATCAAGCAATTCACAAGGCTGGGTTTTTACTTAAAAAGATGCAGATTATGCATTTCTTAGAGCATTGAGGTACAAGAGTCCCTGAGTGCATCTCTGGGTAGGCCACTTTGACACAGTCATGGAATATTTTTTTACTGGGAAAGCCCTCTGCACAAGTTACCAGGCAGCCTGGCTCAAGCAAGGCTCTATACCAGTAAGGTTTGGGCCAGGTGAGCTATCAGCAGGAGGAGACGGTCTCTCATCAGTCACAGATCAGGCCCAGGCAGCCACCTTACAGGTGCCCACAAAGCCCCTTTCCTGAAGGGTCCCTGCCTCCTTCTCTTGAATTAAAAGCCCAGTCTCCTGCCCCTCTGGTAATTGTGACTATAGAAACAATTCTTATCCAACAGCAACAGCTTGTGGTGGCCTCTATTGCTCTTACTTTCTGCACCATCGTTATTGATGCTTTAACAACTTGCCTGGAATAAACAATAACCCAGACAACTGAATACTTAAAATCACAGATTGTCCCCATCTGCCCTTTACCATGATCTAGGGATCAGTGGTGTCTGCATCTTCAGGTCAGGGGGGTCATCAGCCCCAGGTAGTGGTCATTGATTAGCCATCCTTTTGTCTTCCCCTGCCATCCTCCTTCCACAGGCCTCCCCAGGACTTTCTCAGACAGAGTCAGATCCCAAAGCAGAGATATAAAGAAGGGCAGTCCCAGTATAAGTCTCACCCCCAAATATGTTGCCACAGTGGACACTTTGACTAATATATTCATTGAATTTCATCCCCAATATTGTCTGGTTTTTAGTAGGTCTTTGTAAGTTTGTTCAGAGTCAAGACCCCAGTAGACTGACAATTTTGCAGAAGGGAATCAGAAAGTGATGAGATCACTCATGGAAGTAGGTGCCCATGTGTCCTGGGAAAGGCACCCACCTGAGGAGGTAGTTGTCCTTCCCTGTGTCATTCAGTTTAGGAACTACTTACCTGTAGAGACCATGCCTCATTTGGTTTTTCTAAAGGAATCTTATGAGGTCAGATGGAAGGATGTCAGGACAGTTTCATTCCAGTTCCCAGAGGTGGCTGTAACCAATACCTGTTAGTGTTCTGTGATTGATTTCCTGTAGATGATTTCAGGCTTTGTTCAAAACTTAAGAAGCCATCCCTAGCCTTTGCTCCTAAACCCACTAGCAAATTTTACTCACTTCTTTCAACTGCAGACATTCTGAAAGCTAGAATCTTCAGTGTAGATGAAGCTGGGAAATAGCCACAAGCTCCTCTTCACTCAAAGCTTTCTTCCACCTACCCCATCCCTAGGTGAGAGGTTACACATTGCAGGGCCTCTGGGAAACTCCCCAGTCTGTGGCATTCCCATTCCTCACTTTTCCTAGACCCGTTTGAGAATCACTGGCATGGAGGTAGACAATTAGCTTCTAGCCAGATGAAGGTTCTAGATCTCTGTGGACATCTCCTGAAAGGACAGGGCCAAGGGTTGATGGGCAGGAGGGAGGGATGGCTCTGTGAGGGCAGGGCCTCCACAGAGGGAGCCAAGCAACTGGGGGACAGGAGGGTCACATGGAGTGGTGGACCAGGGCTATGTAATAGATGTCTGATCGTGATGTCCCTGGTGCCACAGTTGGAGACTGACCATGGGAGCCTGAGCTGGGATAAATGTCAACAGAGGGGTTTTGGTGCAGGGAGGATGCTCCCTGGCTCCTGCTCCTCCTTCCTGACTCCCCACCACATGTTCCCCAGCTGGGACCTGGCCCCTCTCTGAATCTGGGGCCAGGACACAGGTCTCTGCTCCCCTCCCACACTCACTCTCTCTGCCCTTGGGGCAGCTAAAGAAAAAGCAGAGGAACACCAGGCAAAGACCCTTTGGTGTCAGAATAGAAATACCAAAATCACAAGCTCAGTGAGCACAGAAGCACTTTAGCAGAATGAACAACTGTAGGGCATTTAAGTTGAGGATTTTGGAGTTGACTCAGAAGGAGAAGTGACCACTAGATGGTAGAAACACACTATCTATTCATAGGGGGCATGGTGTTGACTGTAGGAAGGGATCCTTGCAGGAAAACTTCTAGAGGTCACAGGCAGAAAGGAGTGCCCTGAAGGGGAAGCAGGGCAAGGAACGCCAAGGCAGCTTGAGACCTTATAGGCATCCATGCTTAGCCCTCAAATTGAGAACCTGTGTTGGGCTAGTATCCTATTATATGCAAAGCTCTTTAACATTAAATGGCTAAAAAATGCTTATTGGGCTAATTTTAAGACAATTGCATATGTAAGTATTTGAGTTTGGCTGTGTCCCAAAGACCTCAAAATAACTTTATTTCTTCATAGGTATTTTCTCAAGAGGCTTTTCTGTGAAAGGGCCCACTAGGCAAGTCAGCTTTGAGAGTTTTAAAACTACTTTATCTGAAATGACTCATCAGTATTACCAACAATGCTAAGCCCCTCTCACAAATTCATTTGTCCCTGTCCCTATGTTGGATAAGGGCTTTCCAATGTGGAGGAATCTTTCCAGGGTAAGACTCCTCCATGGGATGCATTCCCAAGGGCTGGTGCAGAGGATGACAATGGTCATAAGAGGTAAACACACCACCTGAAAGACCTTTCATTTCTTGGTTAGGTAGGTGTTTGTTTATTAAGAGTCAATTCTAGGCCATTCATAATGTCATCCCCATTAAAAAAAAACAAAACAAAACTGACTTCTTTAATGTAAACTCTCTTGGGGACTCCTAAATCAGGATAAAGTCCTTTCTGTGTCTCTTGTGAAACTTTCTGTCCTGGTTTCCAAGCCACACCCTTACCTCCTACCTCAGACATTTGGCTACATAAGCCTGGCTATAGGCCCTTGGGCTAGTGAGGGACAAAGAGTGGATATATTTACTTATAGAAACTTTCACACCAACATTGATGTCTACCTTATTACATATGTCTATACATAATAACTTAAAGGTCCACAGCATGGCTTCTGTATCATTCTGTTTTCAGTTGTTCTGATACAATTGTGCACGCTTTTATATTCATGGAAACCAGACAATTTATAACTCCTTTCTCACTCCTTCTGTCTTTTTATTCCCTACCTTACTCATCCCTCCCTGAGCTTACAGCAAATGCTATTTTTGGTCAGCAGAATCATGCTCATTCTGTCTTTCCCCACCAGCCACCCCAATTGTCTCCTACTCTGAGTCCCCTGTGGAGTGCTGACAGTCCTCCAGCCTCACCAGAAACTCAGTCCCCCTTTCACTGGTCTGATCTTTGGGCAAAAGATGCAAATTAATGCTATGTGGTGGCCACAGGGTCATGTTGGGCCTAGGCATCCCTGTTAGTCCTGAGGTTGATAAGGATGGAGTTAGAAACCCAAACTACTTTCAGATGCTTTTAGCTCTTGCTAAGTATTTTATTTAGAGGATCTTTGTGAAAGTGGAAATCAGGTAAGAGATTTTGGTATATTAATGAAATAGAAAACTGGTGTTATTTTATTCATGGAAATAATAAAACAATAGAGTCATTTTGGTGACTTGGACAGCCAGGTAAGTGGCTTTGAATTGTTTTATTTTTGAGGTTCCAGGGCCAGGGATTGAACCTGGGACCCTGTATGTGGGAAGCTGGTGCTCAACTCCTGGGCTACATTGGTTCCCCTGTGTTGGTTTTATCATATGTTTGTTTGTTGTTTCTTTTTTTATTCTTCCTTTAGGAAGCACCAGGAACCAAACCCAGGAATTCCTATGTGTGAAGCAGCACTCAATCACTGGACTTGCAGCTACTCCCCTGAATTGCTTTTACTTAACAATAACTCCCTGGTTATTTAAATTGTTCATAGTGCTTGCTTTGGCAGCACACATACTAAAATTGGAATGATACAGAGAAGATTAACATGGACCCTGTGCAAGGATGACACGTAAATTCATGAAGCATTCCATATTTTTTATTGTATGTAGCTGTTTTAATGACTTCATTTTTGAAGAAGTTTTGGATCACAGAAGGGTTACAACTGGGGCAGGGGAAGATCACTGGTGTGGGGTGTCAGTGATGGGGGATACATGGGAGGAATTTCACCTAGGCATACATTTAAGGTATATAAATATGTTCAAAAGTTCATGGGGCATTGTCACAGTGGGTGGAGACTCATACAATAACTGAGAGAATATTGAATTCCCATCCTGGAGAGCTCTACCACAGTTCCCGAAGTATAAGGGCAATGACTGGCAAAAGAGGATTATCCACTGATATGCCCCTGATATTATTGATTATGTTTATGAGCCTTTGCTCTTGATATTGAAACTTCACCAATTGTGATGGGGTGCCTAAAATTTGCCTCCTGAGAGCTTCCTTGTTGCTCAAATGTGGCATCTCTCTAAACAAAACTCAGCATATAAATGCATTACCTTCTTCCCAGTGTGGAACATGACACCTGGGGATGAGCCTCCCTAGTGCCAAGGGATTACTTCCAAGAACCAACTAGCAATGCAACTGGAAAAAGACCCCAAATAAAAGAAGGAAAATGTAAAGACAAATGAGCTTATATGCTAAGAGACTTCAAAGTGAGTTGGGAGGTCATCCCAGAAGTAAGGCTTATGCACATCTCAGCAGGATCTCATAGACTGCCAAAGTGGATACTACCCCAAATAATGGGCCTCCTGAAGGCTCTGGAGGCACCCAGGTCCTATGGTCAGGGCAGATATCTCTGGAGTTTTGTGTCTTTCAGTGGGCCCTACTTTGGAATTTGTGCTCCTGAGAGTGACAGAGTTGGACTCAATTCTGTCTTCCCTAAACATGACTCATCTGTTCCTTCTATTTAAACCTATACTTGGTGCTGGAGTTTGTAGGTGTACATCCAAGAAACTTGAGTCTTTGGGCTGTCCATGTTCCAGCTGGGCCCAGAACCTCAGTGGGGTTGCAACACCTACTCTACAGCTAATTGGACTTACCCAGGACAACTAACAAGGAGATGATGATGGACAACGACCATCCCAAGGAACAGAGAGTGTCTGCAACTACAAGCAACATAGTCCTATCCATCTTCCCCATGGAATATGAGCTCCCTCTCAATTAGAGGTAGAATGGACATCACCATCCCAGAATCCTCAGGATTGAGGAAAGAATTATGGACTAGAGTGGACTTACTGGTATTCTACTATAGACATATTGTGATTCTAGCAATGGAAGAAATTACAACATTGATGTGGAGCCAGTAGCCATTGGAGGCTCTGGGGGTAGGGAGAGGGAAAAACAGTTGTAATATGGGGGCTTTTTAGGGACTTGGGAATCATCCTGAATGACACTGCAATGAAAGATATAGGTCAATTTATATCATCACATAACATGCAGAACTGTGGGTGAGAGTGTAGACTACAGTGTGAACTAAGGTCCATTGTTAATGGCAAATCCCCAGGATACATTTAACAATTGCAATGAATGTTCCACACTAATGAAGGATGTTCATGTGGGAGGGTGTGGAAGGTGTGGGGAGTGGGGTATATGGGAGAGGGCCAGGCTGAGGTCCACAAAATTTGTATGACAAGGAAGGACCAGAGTTGGCTCTCTGCTCACTCTTGCTCTCAGGACCCCAGCTCAGGCTGACCTTCTGTGATTTGCCTGGGGAAATGAGGTGGAATCCCTCTCCCTGCAGCTCTGTGTGGTGGTCTGGACATGTAGCCTGCAGAGCAGATTAGGGTGCAGTGGGGAATGGTATGACCCTGAACCTCTGTGGCCCAGACCTAGACCAGGGCCCTTTACATGGCTAATGCTGACTGTGGTCTCATCAACCCTGGCCCCCTTGCTCAATGCATAGTAGGTTTTGTCAGCTCTAAGCAAGGAGCAGCAGACTTCCTGTTTGCTGTGCACCAAGAAAATGGCTCCAAGTCAGAGGGCAAGGGCTGGGGCAATTGGATGAGAACAGCCACCTCTGACCCAGTCTGAGGGTTCTGGCTCCAGAAAGAAGTGAGGGAATCCCAGTGGAAGGGTGTGTCCTGCAGAGTTAGATGGCATGTGTGGGGAAAGGGCATGCACACCTATAGCAGTTTGATATTGTTTACCAATTCCAAAAGTAGATACTGGATTATGTTTGTAAACTGGTCTGTTCCTCTGGGCATATTAGATCATATTAGATTCAGAAGTTTCATTTTTAGTTGATTAAATTAAGATTGGGGTTTTGATTGGACCAGACAAGTAGGACTTTGAGTCTCCACAACTTTGGTGAGTGAGGACTCACAGAGAAAATGACAGAACAGAGGAGACAGTTGGGGTATTGATGCTGGGGCCCCAGGGAAGTAAATACACAGAGAAGCAGATACATGAGATGAGAGAGAAGGCTCCATGAGGCAGTGCAGAGGTCCCAGGAAGAGAATGAGCCTGATAGTGTACATCTGATCTTGTGAAGAGAGCAGAGCAGCTGAGCCTGGAAAGAAATGAAGGAGCTGGGACCAAGACACCTTGTGAGGAAAGGGAAGGCTGAACCCTTGCACTGACCAGCAGCATTCCTGATCCAACACATTGCAACAAATTTTGTTGAGGGATGTAACTTATGCTATGGCCTTGTGACTGTAAGCTTCTACCACAAATAAATACCATTTATAAAACCCAACAGATATCTGGTACTTTGTATCAGCACCCCTTTGGCTGACTAATACAACATCTTTCCAGGCTTTCAGCTTTTAAAATATTTGAATAAACTGAGAAAATTAATACACTTGTGACAAGTACTTGAAATCATTATGTAAATTATGAGATATGATAAATTCTGTGAGCAATTGTCATTCATTCATCAACAACATGACAAATCCTATAAACCAGCAGTGAAATATCCTTCAATCTGTCCACCTGCCTGGTCTCAGCATCACTGCACAAAGGTATCTTTGCTGAGACCCATCCTTCCCTTCCCTAGACCTCTTCCCTCCTATTCCTTTCTAAATTAATTTATTTTCTTCTGAAATTGACAGAGGCTTATTATAAAAATTTCAATCAAGAAAACATAACAAATGAAAAAAAAATCCAACTATCCACAAAATGGAAATGATCCATCATCAACATCAATCAGAGGAACCTCCTACCAGTGGCCTTTCTACTCTTATATGGAGATGGAAGAATAGAAAGCTGACAGAATTTTTGTTTGGGAAGGTGAAAATAGACAAATTTAGCAATAGTCAGCTGTTGAGTTTGACAAGTACATTTGTATAAAAAAGATATATTATGCTTTTCAATTAAACATAAATTTCATGTCTCCTGGACCTCAAAGAAGATAAAGGGAGGGTGTGTTTTCTGTGCTGGCATTGCTGTGCAGGACTGGAAGGCAGCCTAACCTTCCCCCAACTCCTGTGTGACTTTGTTTCAGTCTTGGGAGCTTGAACAAATACTTATTTCTCTGTGAAGCTGAGAACTTGACAGGCAAGCTAGGACACCCAACCACCCTCCTCCTTGGCTTAAGTTTCCAAGGAATACCATGTGCCATGTGAAGACAGAGCTCCTTCCTTCCGAGGAAAATTTCAGTGCTTCATCTGTGAAAGAAGTTCTCCATTTCATTTGTAGGTACTCTACTTCAGAGACACCTAACTCTTCTTATGCTAGGTGGCTTTGTCCTGCAGTCAAATGTCTTTTCTATAATTGCTCTAATTTTCTTCGATTTATCTTTTTTCTCTAATACTGTGATTTTCCAAAAAAATTTTTCACACTGCTAATTTGACTTCCAGCTATGTCTATTATGCTATACATTTATATATTAGTTTTGTAGTTGTCATGTACTGATTCTCATAGTTAATCACCATTTCTTTGTCATTCTGTCATTCTATATGTGGGTCCTGAGATCCTTCACACAGAGGTTCCTTTAAAGGATGAATCCTTTCTTCTTGTGCTTCCTGACACTGAGGTCTTTGGAGGATACTTGGCATTTGGGGAGGGGTCTTGCTACCCTGTGAACATATTTCATTTGATGTTTCAGGCTTTTCTCACTCTCTCAGAGAATATTCATACAGCTTCACTTGATGCTTCCCCATGTGGGTGCATTTTCATATGACATTCTGAGCCTTCTATGGACGGTCTTTTTTCCTCCTGAGAAAACCTTGGGTACTGACCCTTTAAGTCTACCTCATCAACTTTCCCTCTCTCCTCTTCAACAGCTCTGATCACACTTATTCTGGAGATTAATGACAGTTTGTATATATGATCTGAGGCACTGAAAAGTGTAGAGAATACCAAAAGGCAGATTATGATCCTGTGGTGATTTGAAGTGTTATGAACCCCAGAGTTCTGAAAGCTACAGGAGAAAAGTTCTTAAAGTTAATCCATTCCTGTGGGTTTGAACACTGTAAGTAGGTAAGACATTTTTATGAGGCCACTTCAGTTAAGGTGTGACTCTCCTCAATAAAATTGGTCTTAATTCTATTACTGGAGCCCTCTATAAAGAGAATGGAGAGAGAGAGAGAGAAGAGAAAGCCATGGAAGTAAGAGGCTAAAAGCATTGAAACCCAGATGAGATGGGAGAGATCAGCAGATGCAATCATATACTTTACCATGTGGTAGAAGAGCCAATGTTTGGCAGCAGGCAGTCTTTGGGGAAGAAAACATCACCTTGATGATGCCTTTATTTGAACATTTTCCTGGCCTCAGACTGTGAGCTAATAAATTTGCATTGTTTAAACCAACCCATTTCATGGTATCTGCTTAGAGCAACCTAGGAAACTAAAGCAGATCTGAAACTCCATATAAAAATATCGTATTTTAAAAATTTGTTTCAATTATTTTCAGAGAAATAAATTTCTATAGATCCAGTGGGAGACCCAATTCCCCTCCCTCAAACAGTTGATTTAGATAGCTCTGAGTGATTACTAACTGCACTGTAGAAGCAGCTGACTCTTGGAGCTCTTTACTCTGTCATCATTTTGCCCTTCTCCATATCTACTAAGTTTTGATAACCTATTGGTTGTGAAATAGAGCCTTGTACTTATATTGATTTTCCATTTTAGCCAAGAGCCTGGATGTCTTCTCTGACTTGGCCATTCTGTTTCCTTCCTGCATGCTGCCAGTGTACATTCCTCTGGGTGTGAACTCATTGTAAGTAGGTGAAATTTTTGATGAGCTACTTCAGTTAAAGTGTCACTTTCCTCAATCAAGGTGGCTCTTAATCCTATTACTGGAG
>JAQZBX010042046.1:0-22136 GCA_029593785.1 Cabassous unicinctus | reverse complement strand
CCATTTTTGCTGTTTCTGTGTCCATTCACTGGACAACTCTCTGTGTCCATTTCCTGCCCTCTCTTCTCATCCTTCTTCTCCTGTCTTCACTGGGATTTGATCCTCGGAATCTCCAATGTGGGAGAGATGCATCCTACTGCCTGTACCACCTTAGTTCCTGGTTTTTCAGTGTGTCTCGTCTTGGCTCTCCCTTGTGTCACTCTCTTGTTACATCATCATCTTGCTGTGTGGCTCGTGGGGCCTGGCAGTGCACCCACGCGCGGGGCCTGGTGGCCCATGTGCCTTCTATATTTTCCTTCTTTTTATTTTTACCGGGAGGTCCCAGGGATCAAACCCAGGTCCCTCCATATGGGAGACTGATGTCCAACCCCCGAGCCACATCTGTCCCTCTGCTATATTTCTTAAGGTTGACCAAAGATACCCAAAGTTACAGTCTTTTCCCATACAGGAAGGTCATATAATATATCAGGCTTAGTTTATCACCAGCATTCTAAAAACCAGACCTAGGGAGAAAAACTAGGTCTGGGGACACATGCATGGTTTCTATTATAGCGAATGTCTAGCCCACCCTGATTATCACAAAATCAGGTCAGTGAGAATATTCACATAAAAATGAGTTTTTATGGCTAAGAGATTTCAAAGTGAGTTGGGAGGTTATTCCAGAGGTTACGCTTATGCATGTCTTGGGGAGATCTCACTGACTGCTGTAGTAAACAGTGCCTCAAACAGGGGGGCTTTTGAGGGCTCTAGAGACATCTGAACACTATAGGCAGGGAAGACAACCCCAGGAATTCAGCATCCTGTCAATGGGCCTTACCTTGGATATTTGATAACCTATCCCCCTAATGTATTGGAGTTGGACTCATTTATAATTTTCCCAGAGACGTAAATATAAGTCCCAGAGACTTAAATCTTGCATATGTTCATATGCCAGTTGAGCCCTGAATCTCAGCAGAGTTGCAGCCAACAGCTACTCTCCAATTCATTGGACTCACCCAGGACAACTAACAAAAGGATGATGATAGACAATGCCCATCCCAAAAAACAGTATCTACAACTACAAGCAAGACAGTTCCACCAATCTGCCCCATGGGATTTAAGCTCCCTCTCAGTCAGAAGCAGAGTGGGCATCACCGTCTCAAAAGAACAAACAGAAGGGTGTTTGCAACTATGGACCAAAGTAGACTGACTACGATTCTAGTAATGGAAGAATGATATAAAGGCAGTGGTCACTAGAGGTTCTGAGGGGAGGGAGAGGGAAGAATAGATGTAAATGGGGCATTTTGGGGACATTGAAATTTTTCTGCATGACACTGCAGTGATGGTTACAGGCCATTATACATTTTGTCAAAACCTATAAAATTGTGTGGTACAAAGTGTAAACCATAATGTAAACTATAAACCATGTTTAGTAGCAGTACTTCAATATGCATTAAATCAATTATAACAACTATACCACACTAGTGAAAGATGTTGTTAATGGGGAAATGTGTGGGAGGGGGTGAGGTATATGGGAATCCCCTGTATTTTTTATGTAACATTTATATAATCTAAAGCTTCTTTTAAAATGATAATATTTTTTAAAGTGAGGGTGAATTTAAAGTCTTCACAGACAAACAAAAACTGAGAGAGTCTACTACCAAAAGACCAGACTTACAAGAGATACTAAAGGGAGTGCTGCAGCCTGAAAGGAAAAAACAAGGGTGAGAGACTTGAAGAAGAGTGTAGAAATGAAGATTATTAGGAAGGGTAAATTAAAGGGTAAAAAGACAGACAATAGTAAGATATGGCAACAAAAGTCAAAGGACAAATTGGATGAAGTAAATAATGCCCTTACAGTAATAACATTGAATGCTAATGGCTTGAACTCCCCAATCAAAGACTAAGACTACTAGAATGGATAAAAAATAATATGAGCCATCTATATTCTGTCTACAAAAGATTCACTTCAGGTATAAGGACACAACCAGGCTGAAAGTGAAAGTTTGAAAAAAGATACTCCACACAAATAGTAACCAAAAAATATCTGGAGTAGTAATACTAATACTGGACAAACTAGATTTTAAATGCAAATCTGTTAAAAGGAGTGAAGAAGGTCATTATATGTTAATAAAAGGGACAATGCACCAAGAAGAAATAACTATAACAAATATGTATGCACCTAAACTGGGTGCCCCAAGATAAATGAGGTGCACACTGGCAAAACCGAAGGAAGAAATAGATGTCTCTACAATAATAGTTGGAGACTTCAATACACCACTCTCAGTTTTGGATAGAACTTCTGGACAGAGGAGAAAGAAACTGAGAGCTTGAATAATATGATAAATGAACTAGACCTAACAGACATCTATGGAGCATTATACCCCCAAAACAGCAGGATGTATATTCTTTTCAGGCACTCAAGGATCCTTCTCCAGGATAGACCATATGTTGGGTAATAAGACAGGTTTCAATAAATTTAAAAAGATTGAAATTATACAAAACACTTTCTCTGAACATAACAGAATGAAGCTGGAAATCAAAAATGGATGGAAAAAGGAAAATTCATAAATACATGGAGAATAAACGAAACAAAGAATAAGTGGGTCAAAGAGGAAATTGCTAGAAGTTCAGTAAATATCTTGAAACAAATGAAAACGAGAACACAACATATCAAAACCTATGGGCCACCTCAATGCTAGTTCTGAGAGGGATATTAATAGCCCTCGATGCTTACATTAAAAAAAAAAAAAAAGATAGAGCTAAATTTGAAGATCTAACTGCACACCTGGAAGAATTAGAAAAAGAATAGTAAACTAATTCCAAACCAAGCCAAAGGAAAGAAAGAGTAAAGATCAGGGCAGAAATAAAGGAAATTGAGAACAAAAAAACAATAGCAGGAATCAACAAAACCAAAAGTTGTTTCTTCAAGAAGATCAACAAAATCGACAAACCCTTAGCTAGACTGACAAAGGAAAAAAGAGACAAGATGTAAATAAATAAAATCAGAAATGAGAGGAGGGACATTACCACTGACTCCGCAGAAATATGAGAGATCATAAGAGTATACTATGAACAGCTATATGCCAAAAAACTAGACAATGTAGATGAGATGGACAAATTCCTAGAAATGCATGAACCACCTACACTGACCCTAGAAGAAAGAGAAGACCTCAACAAACCAATCACGAGTGAAGAGCTTGAAACAGTCACCAAAAACCTCCCAAAGATGAAAAACCCAGGACCAGATGGCTTCACAGGTGAATTCTACCAATATTCATAGGCAATCTAATACCAATCTTGCTCAAGCTATTCCAAAAAATTGAACAGGAAAGAGCACTACCAAACTCATTCTATGAAGCCAACATCACCCTAATTCCAAAGCCAGATAAAGATACTATGAAAAGAGAAAATTACAGACCAATATCTCTAATGAATATAGATGCAAAAATCCTCTACAAAATACTTGCAATCTGAATTCAAAAGCACATTAATAGAATTATTCACCACGATCAAGTGGGTTTTATCCCAGGTATGCAAGGATAGTTCAACACAAGAAAATCAATTAGTGTAATAAACCACATGAATAATTGAAGAAGAAAAATCACATGATCCTCTCAAATGAGGTAGAAAAGGCATTTGACAAAATACAGCATCCTTTCTTGATGAAAACACTCTAAAGGAAAGGAATAGAAGAAAGCTTTCTCAATATGGTAAAGTGCATATATGAAAAACCTACAGCTAGCATTGTACTCAATTGTGAAAGATTGAAAGCTATCCTGCTGAGATCAGGTACAAGACAAGGATGCCCACTGTCACCACTGTTATTCAATCCTATGCTAGAAGTTCTAACTGGAGCAATTAGGCTAGATAAAGAAATAAAAGGCACCCAAATAGGAAAGGAAGAAGTAAAACTTTATTCGTTGACAATATGATCCTATATCTAGAAAATCCTGAAAAATCCACAACAAAACTACTAGAACCAATACATGAGTTTAGCAAAGTGGTGGGATACAAGATTAATATGTAAAAAATAATAGCATTTCTATACACTACTGATAAGCAATCTGAAGAGGAAATCAGAAAATAATTCCATTTATAATAGCAACTAAAAAAGAATCAATATTTAGGAATAAACTTAACCAAGGACATAAAGGACCTGTATTCAGAAAACTTCAAAACATTGCTAAAAGAAACTGAAGAAGACTTAAATAAATAGAAGGATATTCTGTGTTCATGACTGGAAGACTAAATATTGTTAAGATGTCAATTCTACCCAACTGATTTACAAATTCAACACAATCCCAATCAAGATCTCAACAACAGTTTTTGCAGAAATGGAAAAGCCAATTATCAAATTTATTTGGCCCTGAATAGCCAAAAATGTCTTAAAAAAGAAGAACGAAGTTGGAGGATTCTCACTTCCTGACTTTAAAGTATATTACTTTGGTATAGTAGTAAAAACAAAACAAAACAAAACAAAAAAACAACAGCATGGTACTGGCATGAAGACAGACACATTGACCAATGGAACCTGTATTAGTCAGCCAAAGGGGTGCTAATGTGAAATACCAGAAATGGGTTGGTCTTTATAAAGGGTATTCATTTGGGGTAGAAGTCCACAGTTACCAGGCTATAAAGGGTAAGTTTCTTCTCTCTCCAAAGTCCATTGCTACGTGTTGGAGCAAGACAGCTGCCGACGTTTGCCACAGTTCAGGCTTCTTGGGTTCCTCTCTTCCCAGGGCTGTGTTTCTGTCTGGGCTTAGCTCCTCTGGTTCCTCCACAAGATCAGCTGTAGACTATCAGGTGAATGACTTGCTTCTCTTCTCCTGGGGCCTTCTCTCCAACATCAAAACTCCAACATCAGAACTGCTGCAACTCTGTTCTTTGTGATGCCTTTTATATTTTCTTCCCACACCCACCAAGGGGTGGGGCTCAACACCCTATTGATGTGGCCCTGTCAACGCCCTAACCATAACTTAATCATGCCCAGATTAACAGATCAGTTTACAAGCATGATCCAATTATATTTTTGGAATTCATAATTACATCAAATTGCCCAAATGGCTGCAGAACCGAATCGAGAACTCAGACATAGACCCTCTCACATCTATGGTCAAGTGATTTTTGACAAGGCTGTCAAACCCTCCCAGCTGGGCCAGAACGTCTATTCAACAAATGGTGCTAGGAGAACTGGATATCCATATCCAAAGGAAAAAAAGAGAACCCCTATCTCACACCTTTTACAAAAATTAACTCAAAATGGATCAAGAACCTAAATATAAAAGTGACAACCATAAAACTCCTAGAAGAAAATGTAGGAGAACATCTTCAAGATCTTGTGGTATGCGGTAGTTTCTTAAACCTTACACCCAAAACACGAGCAACAAAAGAAAAAATAGATAAATGGGACCTCCTCAAAATAAAACACTTTTGCCCCTCCAAAGACTCTGTCAAAAGGGTGAAAAGGCAGCTAACTCAATGGGAGGAAATATTTGGAAATCACATGTCTGATAAGGGTTTAATAGCCATGATATATGAAGAGATACTACAACTCAACAATAAAAAGAAAAATGACCTGATTAAAAAATGGGCAATAGATGTGAATAGACAATTGTCCAAAGAAGAAATACAAATGGTGAAAAAACACATGAAAAAATATTCAACATCTCTAGCAATTAGGGAAATGCAAATCAAAACTACAATGAGATATCGTTTCACACCTATTTGAATGGCCACTATTAAAAATTTGGAAAACTGCAAGTGTTGGAGAGGATGTGGAGAGACAGGAATGCTTATTCATTGTTGGTAGGAAAAGTAGAATGGTATAGGCACTGTGGAGGACTGTTTGGCAGTTCCTAAGGAAGTAGAATAGACTTGTCAAGTGAACCGGCAATACAACTACAGAGTATATACCCAGAAGAGTTGAGAGCAGTGACACGAACAGATTTCTGCACATTAATGTTCATAGCAGCATTATTCACAATTGCCAAAAAATGGAAATAACTCAGGTGTTCCTCAATGAATGGATAAACAAACTATGGTGTATACACACAATGGAATTTTATGCAGCTATAAGAAGAAATGAAGTCATGAAGCTTACAACAACATGGATGAACCTGGAGGACATTATGTTGAGTGAAGCAAGCCAGATACAAAAGGACAAATACTGTATGATTGCACTATTATGAACTAAATATATTGTGTAAACTCATGGAGTTAATAATTAGAATATTAGTCATCAGAAAATAGAATAAGGGTAGAGAATGGAAAGTTGAGGGTTAATCTGTGCAGAATTGATTAAAAAAAAAAAAGATTTTAAGTCTTTTTGTTAAAAAAAAAAGATTTGTTAAAAAAAAATAAAAAAGAGGGAAGTGGATGTAGCTCAGTGGTTGAGTGTCTGCTTCCCATGTACAAGGTCCCAGGTTCAATCCCTGGTACTGCTTATATTAGTCAGCCAAAAGGGTGCTGTGCAAAGTACCAGAAATCTGTGGGCTTTTATAAAGGGTATTTATTTGGGGTAGACGCTTACAGTCGCAAGGCCATAAAGAGTAAGTTACTTCCCTCACCAAAGTCTGTTGTCATGTGTTGGAGCAAGATGGCTGCTGGTCTCTGTGAGGGTTCAGCCTTCCTCTTCCTCTTAAGGCTCCATGGTCCCAGTTTCTTCTGATCTCAGCTGTAGGCTAGCATAAGTCTTGTCTCTCTTCTAGGGGCTTGTCTCTTTCTGGGCTCAGTGCTCTGCTCGCTCCACAAGGCCAGCTGTAAACTATCAGGCAAACAGCTTGGCTCTCTCCCCGGGGCTCCAGCTTTAAAAACTAAGTTCTCTCCTCCATCATGTTGTTTTCTGTGTGAGTCTCCTCCAACCAAGGGGGCAGGGTCTCAATGTCCTACTTATGTGGCTGAATCAAAGTCCTAATCTTAATTTAATCAAGTAAAAGTGAAACTTCTGAATTTAATTCATTCAAAGGGTGTCATGTCCATAGGAACAGACCAGTTTACAAACATAATCAATATTTCTTTTTGGAATTCATCAATAATATCACACCGCCACACTGCCTAAAAAAAAAAAAAAAGAATGACAAACATACTTCAAAACACCCTGGAATCTCTATATAAGCATAGGCCATATTGTTTGTTATAAAAGGGTCTACTTATTATTTCTATTAAATTTTAAAGATGAGGAGTAGCAAATAACAGTCCTTTTCCCACCTAACTCCAGCCCTTGTTTTCCTGCCTTCACCTGTCAGCCTTGGTGTCCCTTGATCATCTCCTTAGATAGTGTATTAGTTTACTATTGCTGCTATAACAAATTACCACAAATTTAATGGTTTCAAACAGGGGTTCTTAACCTTTTTGGTTCCACAGACCCCTTTGCCAGTCAGGTGAAAACTACGGACCCCTTACTAAGTCCACACCATACCGTGTATTATTTAATAAATATATCACACCCTCACCAACACGTCCCCACAAGACTAATGTTTTTTTGAATTTCAATTCAAGCTCATGGCCCCTTGTTAAGAAGCCCTGGTTTAAAACAGCACAAATTTATTTACTTACAGTTCTGAATATCAGAAGTCCAAAATTGAGTCTTACAGAACTAAAATCAAAGTGTTGGTAGAGCTGTGTTTCTTCTGGAGGCTCTAGGGGAGAATCTGTTTCTTGCCCTTTCCAGCTTTTAGAGGGAGGGAGGGAGGGAAGGAGGGAGGAAGGAAGGAAGAAATTTCAGTTGCTTACACCAAGTAGAAAATCCAGCTCAAACTCTTGCCTGGAATTCAAGAACCTCTGCAATTCAGTTACAACTGACTTATCCATCCTCATCTTCCATACCTGATTCTTTAGCCAGTCAAACTGACATATGCTTGGTCATTCCCCGATGGTGCTCCATGTCTCTTTGCCTCTGGGTGTTGTTCATAATATTGCATCTTTATAGCACCCCCTTTCTCTGCATGTTTAAATCAAATCTACCTTTCAAAAAGCATTTTAAGCAGCACCTACTGCTCTGATCTCCCAAACAGATTTGATGGGTCTCAGAATTCAGAAAGACCCTGGATGTCTCTTACAGCACTTCTATTTTACCTCATGTATAGTTATTTCTCTGCTTATTTTCTCTCTTACACTAGATTATAAATTCCTGTAGGGTAAACCTTTCTATTATCTCTTACACTAGATTATAAGTTCCTGTAGGGCAAACCTTTCTATTACACTATTTGGAGACCAACAGCCCCTCACATACACAAACACACACACTCACACATGTGTTCAGGGCCTAGAAACATGTTTTGCCCAATACAGGTGCTCCATGCATACTTTAAAATTCCCATTTTCAAGTTGGCATGCACATGGGGCCTTGAAATAATAATATCAATATTTTTCATGTTCCAAATACTTATTATATGCTAGGCATGATATTATATGTCCTACATATGTAAACGCAATCTTATGCCACTTACTGTAGATGGGAAGGAGCAAGTTCAGTTTCAAAGTGATTTGGGAAGCGGGTGTGGCTCAATCGATAGAGCTCCTGTTTACCATACGGGAGGCCCCGGGAGGCGAACCCGGGGCCTCCTTGTGAGGGCGGGCCGGCCCGTGCGGCGTGGTGGGCCGATGCAGCAAGACCTCGCAGCAAGGGGGAGATAAGCAGACACAGAAAAAACACACAGCAAAATGGACACAGCAAACACAAGCAGCAAGGGGGTGATAAATAAATAAATAAATAAATCTTAAAAACAACAACAACAAAAAAAAAAACAAAGTGATTTTACTGTTAGCCTGTAAAGCACACATGACAAATCCTGAGAAATATTCACTGAGGACTTTTATTTAAGGCTCAAGCATTACTATATTCCAACCTTCACAGAGTCCATGGGTTATCAAAGATTTTGAAATAGCTTCGCTTATCCCTAGCTCTGTCTGTGGGGCCTTTTACCCCAGACACTGGGACCACACTACATGGTCTCCCCAGGGTTGGCTGAGAGTAATCCTTCGGCTATTCTCATTTCAACCATCTGCCACCCACCCTTTCTATCCCATTTCTCCCTAGCTCCAGGATTTGCTTCTGCTGGAGTCCAGCCCCCAGCCTGAGTAGTCAGGCAATCTCTTCTCTCCTCTCTGGTTCTACTACTAGAAGGAGGATGGATGGGGAGTGCTTAGTGTTGAGGGACAAGGAGAGAAGTGTCAATGGTGCTCACGGTAGCAATCAGACTTTTTTTATGTTGTATATTATACAATTACACATTTATTTTACATATAACATATATTATATATTTTATATTTATATTTTTTATACTAAAAGAGAGTGTCTGTATCCTTCCCAGTCTTAAAGCTCTCTATAAAAGGCCCTCTTCATTTTAGATGTGTAAGAGTCAAGGAAGGGTGTAGGAAGCTTGTCCTCCCACAGAATCCCTGAAAGAGAGGTGCTATGAATCCCATTTTACAGATAAGGAAACTTAAGACTCAAAGCAGTTAAAACCTTTCACAAGATTCAGCTTCTGAAAGTGGTACAGCCAGAATACAAGCTCTAAATCTCAAGCTCCCATACTCCTGAGAGGGTCCTGTGCGCATGAAATAGTGTATTACCCACAATTTGAAGAATTCTGAAACCTGGCCCATCTCTAAATGTAGCTTTCATCCATCTATATGAGGCTTAAAATGTAGCTTCTTCTAAAATCCTAATATTTGAGCTGTATAACTCAGCAGACCACAGCAGACTCATGTGATCATGAATTCATTTGCAAATATTACTAGGAAATGTTAAATAAGAAAGAGAAATTTCAGTGGTAGGAGTTGGGAAAAGGAGAAATATCTGAAGAATGAGCCCTTTGGAGAAGAGCTGTCTTGGGCAAGGTGGCAGGATCAATATCCAAAGCCAGTTCCAGGCATCAGTAGCAGGGAAAAGGAATCAAAGCTACACTCTGCCTCCTTGACAGTTCTGCCAAAGACCACTCCTACTTTTTGGCTGGGCTAGAAGCTGAGATGAGCTCAGCCATGAACCCATGCCTTATGAGATCCTCACTTCTGAGAGTTCCTTGAGAGACTCTTAAGAGGACTTGAGCATCTGCCACAGAAAATTGGAAAGTACTTGATATTGACTTACCCACTCTATTTCCTATGCTGCTTAAGCTGCTCCTGGAGTTTCAGCTTCTGTGTCAGATACTGGCTCTGTGCCCCTCAAATTGGGGTATATGCACTCCTGGGGATACCATAGAGAAGGCAGCCAAGGAGAGGAGGTGCTCCCAGCCATAGGAAATACACGGCATATCTTCTTTGATGTAATTTATTTTTCTCAATGATCAGGAGAGAGGGATGTGCAGAGAAAGAGAATCATGAAACCTAATGGAGAGGTAATTTAAACCATCACAACATCAAAACACTGATATAGTGCTAAATAGAATGCAAAGTTCAAGTGATTTTTTTAGGAAAAAAGGCAGCTTTGTTTGCAGCAAGCCATTTCAAACTTTGTCCACAGATGCTGACCATCTTTTTACCCCCACTGCCAGACACACACCCACTCATGTCTCCAGTTTGAGGAGAGGAGAGAGAAATTTTTTGTGCTTTGGTGGAAAGGTTTGAAAAGCGTTGCTAGTTTAATAAACCAAAAAAATAAGGATACAATGTCTCCAAGAATGGGAACAAACTAAATAATCATTCCTGGGCCAGAGAATTAGAATTCAGAATCTGTTATATTGGTAGTTGCATTTTTGCCACAATTTGTTAAGTAATACAGAGCCAAGCAATTACCCAGCAGGTAAGTGAAAAAAGCAATAGCAAACTGATATTTTAATGGTACCAAGAAGCAGTTCTCACAATGATGGAACTCAGCAAAATTTTCTCTCACCTTATTTTCTCATCCACCTCCCTCCTCCTGCCACCACCATCACCACCACTACCACCACTGCCACCACTGCCACCACTGCTGCCACCACCAAACTCCACACCACTGCCGTCACCACCACCCACCCTCTTGCCCTCCTTCTCCTTCCCTTTCTTGTCTAAAGTGCCCTTATCTAGTTTTCCAGTCAACTCTGAATTCTCCAAATTTAGTTACATTCTGCAAACCAAAGGTCATGTCACACTGTCAAGCAATAAATACAATTTATAATGAGACAAATAGCAAGGGAAATTTTTTAAGTAAGGATGGTTCTAGAAAATATTGGAATAATGGTTAAGTTAATTATAGTACAATACTACAGTCCTTCCAATCTTTCTATCCAAAAATTTTGAGGCTTCCTCTACTGATACCTGCTGAGCGTTAAGAAGAAAGTACTTTGATTAGCTAATTACAGCACTTAACATTTAATGTAAGTAACTACTCCAGTTAACACTCTCAGAGGATCGTTGCATTTTAAAATAGATGCCTGTTCATCCAACTGAATGAATTTCTACTTGGTTGAAAATGTGGGGAAGATATTTTTCCTCTTCTGTTTCTATTTTTTAATTTTTAATTTCTCTATACACATACATACTTGTAATTTTATGTAAGTATATTAACGTGATCACAAACATATTGGATTTTCTCAGTGAAGTCCTGGTTTTTTTCTTTTTTCATCTTGGCTCTCTAATCCAGAGTTTACCTCCCAAAACCAGTGTTAACATACCAGTTTGTATTCTTCCATACTTTCTCAATTGCTTTCCCAGGTTACCACACATACAGGGAGCTTTTTCATTTCATCATCTCTTCCATTCATTTCTCCTAATTAGTGTTGGCTTTTGGAGAATATCACAAAAGCAGGCAAGAGCAGTGATCACAGAGCACCAGAGCCCAAGGTGGCAGGAAAAATCTAGGACTTTTCCTCTGTGGATGGGTTTGGTGTGAGCTCTACACTTGTTCACAGCTCTAAAAACAATAGGCAAGGAAAGGCGGAAAGGGATATATCTGCTCTGTCTTGATAAAAAAAGAGACTTGATTAATACCACACTTCTTATCTTGTGGACTGTTCTGGAACCACTCTGCCCCCTCATGCAGAGCTTAATAAGACTGTCAAAGATCCTGAATTCATTTGGCTAGTTATTCAGCTATTGTGTCTCTACTCAAATCCACCCGTCTACATATCACTTTGTGATGCTAGGGCTGGGACTCTAAAAGCCATATTTATAACTTGTTCACCCCTGTCAAGTACAGAATGTCTCAGCTACATGAATGGAATGGTTACTTTTGCTGTCATGGGGTAGGAGAAGAGGGAACAAGTGTTATGCTAAATATGAAATTCCTTTACTGTAGCAGTTTGGCATTATTTATGAATTCCAAAAATAGATATTAGATTATGTTTGCAAACTGATCTGCGCCTCTGGGCATATTAGATTATATTAGATTCAGAGGTTTCACTTTTACTTGATTAAATGATGATTAAGGCTTTGATTGGGCCACTTCAAAACGTTGCATCCATGCCCCCTTGGTGGGCAGGGACTCACAGAAAAGCCCTGGCAGAGAACAGAGTTTGGAGTTTTTGATGTTGGAGCCCTGGGAAGTAAACACACAGAGAAGCAGATATATGAGGAAAGAGAGAAGGATCCATTAGACACGGCAGAGCACCCGGGAAGAGAGACAGTTGTTAGCCTGATGGTCTACAGCTAGCCTTGTGGAGTGACCAGAGCAGCTGAGTCCTGAGAGAAATGAGCCCCAGGAGAGAGATAAGACTTATCCTAGCCCACAGTTGATATTGGAAGAAGCTGGGACCACAGAGCCTTAAAAGAAAGAGGAAGCCTGAACCCTTGCAGATGTCAGCAGCCATTTTGCTCCAACATATGACAACAGACTTTGGTGAGGGAAGTAATTTATGCTTTATGGCCTGGTAACTGTAAGCTTCTACCTCAAATAAATACCCTTTATAAAACTCAACAGATTTCTGGTACTTTGCATCAGCACCCCTTTGGCTGACTAAAACAATTACATTACTTTTTTTAAAAGTCTAAAAACTGTAGAGAGGGAGGGTTTTTTCACCTATACTAAATTAGGAGAGGATAAAGAAATAGTTGAGTAAACCAATCAAGCACATTAATATGGAGGCTGCATATTAGAGAACAGCCTTTGCAAAAACTTGCCAATTAAATGAAGCATGCTTTCTGGGAATGGCACCAAGATATTAGTGAATAGCAGTTTCATATTTTAAAACAAAGAGAATTGTTGTTTGAAGTACAGTACTAATATATTTATCCAATGGCCCCAGAGCCCAGGGACCTAAATCCACAGGCTTTGTTTTTGCAGAGTTTGTGTTGTCTTCTTCTCAGTACAATTCTGTTAAAATTTTAAAGAATGCATTCAAGCCCAGGCATTTCATGGTATACAAAAGCTTAATCGAGGACATATAATAACAGAGCAATTCAAAGAATTAGTTGTCAAGTTTGTAAAAGGATCCTCATGCACCAAAAGCACATTTTATTTTTTGTTTTTTTTAATCGTACAATATGTTATACAATATGTTTGATTCATAGTAACGCAGTTATACAGTATTTGTTCTTTTGTGGCACACACATTTTTAAAAAACATTTATTCAGCCACCCTCCCACCCCACCCCCCAAATCTCTTTAGCCACCACTGTGTATCAGTGTCATGTTAGGTACTAAACATGGTGAATATGAAATGTTCCTGCCTTGGAAATATTCACAGTACAATACCTGAGAGAAGTTTAAAAATAATTGTGTGTACCTGTGTGTTTCTTGGTAGTTCTTCCCTCTTCTCTCTCCCTCCCACACCTGATGCATCCATAGATTTGCACAGCTGCCAGGAGCCTCAGAGGAGAATCCAAATCATCACCTCCATTAGGGATCAGACACACACAACATATCTGCCCATCTGGGGGGTTGCGGGCTGGGGGGGTATCAGAAGCCAAACTGCAAAGGAATTTCAAGATCCCTAAGAGGTAATTCACCTGAGGGAAGAAGGAGTCAGGAGTGAGTTGGAGGGAAATGGTAGCTCGGGGCACATGAGGAGGGTATTTTCTTGAATCACCCAGACAGCAGACACCACATGCTCCTGGTAGTCTTCCAGCCTCACTGGCCTCCCCTTGGACGAATCCACCTCCTCTTTCTGGCCTCCAGATAGTAGTGCGTCCTAGGAGATGGGCCTTGGATTTCATTTCTTTTCTATCTATTCTCACTCCCTAAGCTATCTCATCCAATCTTAAAGCTTTAAATTCAGTCAAGCCCAACAAGAAACAGATAGATGGTGCACTCAAATTGGTATAATTCAAGCAAAGTTTACCAAAGGGATTATTTTAAAGTGTGGGTAGAGCTTAGAGATAGTGAGTTCTCTGGGGCTAGTAAGAGCAGGGAGCTGTTGCCATCTGTAAACCTGAAGGGCTGAAGGGAGGGAGCAATTACTACTTCTGGAGAGAGACAGCTGTGTGGAGAACTGCCTGACAGAGCTGTGACTTTTGATCCAGACACTCCAGGTAACCCCAAGGGGACACTGCAAGGAGGGAACTGGGGTAATAAACCACATAATCTTGTTTTTCTCCCTTTTTCTGATCTGCTTCTGGGCTGGCTGCTTTCAACTGGAAACCAGCAGGTTTGAATCCACTGAGTTACTCCATTGAGATGGATATGTTTGGAAGCAGAGAGCAAATTCATCTACGTCTGGCCCTAACCTTTCGAGTTGAATGTAATGGCCTATTTGGACATCTCCACCTGAATTTTCACTTCATTGCCCCATCCAACCCTAGTCCTATGTCTATCCCCTTCCTTTCCTGCCCCTTGCCTTCTAGTTTCATCACCATTCATTCACATGTTTAAGCCACATCCAGCTTTCATCCCTGAATCCTTTCCTTCTTTTACACCCAATATATACACAAATTATGTCAGTTCCACTTTTGAAATATGTCCAGAAATACGGGAAGCAGATGTGGTTCAAGCATTTGGGCACCAGCCTACCGCATGGGAGGCCCTGGGTTCAGTTTCTGGTGTCTCTTAGAGAAGACAAGCAAGACAGCAAGCTGGTGCAGTGAGCTGACACAACAAGATGATGCAACAAGATGACACAACAAGGAGACACAAAGAGGAAACACAATGAGAGACACAACAAAGCAGGGAGTGGAAGTGGCTCAGGCAATTGAGCACCTTTCTCCCACATGGAAGGTCCGGGGTTCGATTCCCGGTGCCTCCTAAAGAGAAGACAAGTAGGCATAGAGAGAGCACAACGAATGGACAGAGAGCAGACAGTGAGCACAAACAATGGCGGGGGGAGAAACAAATAAATAAATCTTAAAAAAAAAAAAAATGTCCAGAGCCATGTCCCAATCAAGATGCGGGAGTTAGATGCTGTAGGGCACTGTCCTCCCACAAAAGCTTTGAACAGCCAGCAAGAACTGGCAGAAACATTTCTTAAAATTCCAGAAAACAGTCAAAGGACTACAGTTACAGGGTCAGTGCCAAATTTAGATAAAGGCTACTTAAAAAAAAAAAAATTTTTTTTTTAAAGGCTACTTAAAAGCAGTATGATTAGGGCAGAGGACTGTGGGAAGATAGCAGAGTAGGAATCAGTCCCACTACCAGAATATTATTAAACAGGCAGGCACTGTCTAAATAAACTATTTTGAACCTCTGGCAATCAGTAGAATGCTATGCAGCATCCAGGGGAAAGCAGCAGGAAAAGGCTGGTAAATTACAGTAAATATCATAATTTGCCTTCTCTGTGCAGTGGCAGCCATCCCCCATTCCCGAACCCCCTGGCAGGCAGCCGTAAGATACAGGCATAACTTAACGGTGCCAGAGTAGGACATAAAGACACTTTCTCCAAAATCTGGGGGTATACAGTCCGAATGCCGATCATTGCTTTCAAAATTAACTACTTCAGATCACAGGGGCCCAGCTCTGAGTGTGGCTGATTTAGTTTCCTTGGCTGCTCAAGCAAATACCATAAAATGGGTTGGCTTAAACAATGGGAATTTATTAGCTTATGGTTTTAAGTCTAAAAGAAAGTCCAAATCAAGGCATCATCAAGGCAATGCTTTCTTCCCAAAGACTGATGTTCTAGGGCAGGCTGCTGGTGATCTTCGGCTCCTCTGTCACATGACAAGGCACATGGCAGCATTTGCTGTCCTCTCCCTTCTCTTCCACTGGTTTCAGTGCCTGGGTGCTCCCTCTGTGACTCTCTCTCTCTCTCTCTCTCTCTGAATTTCATACTCTTATAAATGACTCCTTTATGGGATTAAGACCCATCCTGATTGATGTGGGACACAACTTAACTGAAGTAACCTCATCAAAAGGTCCTACTTACAATGGGTTTACACACATAGGAATGTATTAAATTTAAGAACATGTTTTTGTGGGATACATAAAGCTTCAAACCACCAGAGTGACCATTGTTTCAACCCATCCCTGACAAAGGTGGTGGAGGAGACTTAAAGGTAGTATGCTCCCTCAGACCTGCAGAATACAGTTGAAGGGCTACATTTGCTAAATGGGTCTGAGACAAGGAAGTGCAGCTTTGGGGAGCCTTGGGGAAAGCTCCTGGTGCCTCTCCTGGTCCAATCCCAATCCCCTCCCCAGGAAAATTTGGCTATCCATTTGTGGGTTCCTGACCTTGTTTTGGCTGGGAAAGAATGACTTGGGAAATGCCTCTTCAGCATACCCCTCTCCCAGAATTTGCATACCAGGCAAAGCAGCTTAAGACAGCGAAAGCAAACTAAGATTCAATTCTGTTGGGTGGGGAAAAAGCTTAATTGCTTTAAGTCCTACAGAGGAGGACCTGGGAGAGGGAGAAGGCCTGTTTCCTGGGAATAGAGTGAACACTCAAATTCATGTAAACAGAGGAACTCTCTAAGGCCACTAAGAAGCCCAGGACAAGCCACAGGCCCAGAAAATTTAGGGAGGACCCTTCACTTTGCATTCACCTAGGGCTGACCTCAATAAGAAGGCTGAACTCTCAAAGAGATCACCAGCCAACATAAAGCCAATTTGCAAAGAATGTGAAAGGTGTTTTTCTGTGTAGGTTTCCTTGGTCTTGTTAGCTCCTGACACTCAAGAAAATCTGTCAAATCACTAGCTACTTAGAAACACAAGAAACAGACATCTCAAGGAATAAAGCACAGAGTTAACATTTTAAAATATTGAAATGTATAGGGTACTACAAAAGACTACAAGACAAATAAAGAAACAAAAAATGATGGCCTATCCAAAGGAAGAGGCTAAAAATCCCAAAAACATCAATGAAAAAGACGAGACCATAGACATGCCAGATAAATACTTTTAAAAATATGATCTTTAGTATATTCAAGGAGATGAAGAAAATATATACAGGGAAAACTTACAGATATCAGAAAAACAATGAATGAACAGTATGAGAATCTCAATAAAGAGTTAGAAATAAGGATTTAATATCTACAACATATAAAGATATCCTACAATTCAATTACAAAAGAACAAACAACCCAATTTAAAAATGGGCAAAATACTTGAATAGACATTTCTCCAAAGAAGATATACAAATGGCCAATACACACATGCAAAGATGCTCAATATCATTAGCCATTAGGGAAATGCAAGTCAAAACCACAATGAGATACCATTTCACACCCACTAAAATGTCTACTATTTAATAAACAGAAAATTATATGTTGGAGAGGATATAAAGAAATGGAAACACTCATTCATTGTTGGTGGGAATGTAAAATGGTGCAGCCACTGTGAAAGACAGTTTGGCAGTTCTTTTGAATGTTATGTATAGAATTACCATGTGACCTGGCAATCCAACTTCTAGGTATCTACTCAAAAGTATTGAAAGCAGGGACTCGAACAGATATTTTCACAACAACGTTCATAGCAGCATTATTAACAAATGCCAAAAGATGGAAGCAACCCAAGTGTCCATCAACAGATGAATGGATGAACAAAATGTGTATAAAAACACAATTGAATATTATTCACCCATAAAAAGGAATGAAGCCCTGATACATGTGACAGCATGGATGAACCTTGAAGACACCACGTTGAGTGAAATAAGCCAGGCCTAAAAGGAAAAATATTATATGATTTCACTGGTATGAAATATTTAGAAAAAAAAAAACTCATAAAATCAGAATCTAGAATATAGATTACTAAGGGATGAAGTGGAGGTAAGGAAGAGGGAGTTGTTTTAGTTTGTTAGATTGTTTAAAATAGATACCATGAAATGGATTTTTTTTTAACAATAGGAATTTATTAGCTTAGAAGCTTACAGTTTTGAGGCTTGAAAATGTCCAAATCAAAGTGATGCTTACTTCCTGAAGACCAGCTGCTGGCAATCCTGGACTCCTCTGTCATATGGCAAGGCACATGGCAGCAACTGCTGGTCTCTCCCTGCTTTTCCAGGTTTCCTTGTTTTCAGCCTCTTGCTTCCCTGGCTTTCTCTCTCTGCTATTCATCCTGTTTATAAAGGACTGCAGTAAGAGGATTAAGGCCCACCCTGAATGAGGTGGGTTACATCTTTAACTGAATGGGTCCACACCCACAAGAATGAATTAACTTTAAGAACATGTTTTTCAGATACATACAGTTTCAAACCATCACACTCCACCCTCTGGATCCCCCAAAAGAAAAGTTCTTTCCATAAGCAAAATACATTCATTCCATTACAATATCCCAAAAGCCTTAAATCATTTCAGAAACAATGTTTAGTAAAAAGTCTCATCAAAATCGGTAATAGGTGTGGTCTGTTCTGGGGCACAATTCTCTTCAGTCTGTGGACCTGTGAAGAACAAGTTATCTGCTTCCAATATGCAATGGAGGGATAGTCATAGGATAAACATTCCCATTCCCATAAGAAAAAATTGGAAGAAAAACAGAGGATTATGTCCAAAACAATTCAAAAACCCTGCAGGGCATACTCCATTAGATTTCAAGGTCATCTATTTCAAGATTTCAAGAGTCATCTATGGAAGGATAGTTTGTCCTCAGGCCTGATGAAGTCACAGCCCCACCCTTTCCTAGTGCTTGCGCAGCGACTAAAGCTCTCCTTGAATACTGGAGTGAAAGTTCCACCCTCATCAAATGTACCACTAATGCAAGGTGTTACTAATAGGATAGTATTTTGGAACCCTGTATTTTATGCATGATTTTTATGTACACCTTCAATTTCTCTAATAAAAAAATTGGTAGCAGCACACTGACTGGGCCTTCCCCCACCCCTCACTGGTTTGGCGCAGAGTTAGCCCACACTCCCAAGGCAAATCTCTGTTCTTGGTTCCAGAGGAGGCAGAACAACCCTCGTGCACATACTGAAAGCATGTATATCTGGCCCAATCTGTCTGGTGGTTGTCCAGAGGTACTTGCCATCCTAGAACTTGCCCTGCATGTAAAAGCATCTCATAGTGATCTCCTACAGAACACTGTGGGAGAGTAGTCAAGCCTTGCTGCCTGGAGCAAGGGATTGCTGGCTGTAGGACATAGACTACAGTGCCTGGGACCATGAAGAAACTGTTTGCTAGGGAGGAAGGGACATTTGCATCCATGTAAACAGGGGAATTCCTAGGGCCACACAGGTATGCCCAAGAGAAGATACCTGTGCAGAAAGAATTAGAAAGGCTCCTAAGCCTTGGCCTGGAGCTATTGTCAAAATTCATGATACAGATAAACTCTGAAGTAGACTCACATACAGGTCAGTCTGCAAAGAGTGGGAAAAGTATTTTTTTTCCTCCTTTTTGTTTTTGTAAGCACCTGTCATTCATGGAAAGCTCTGTCATAATATTAGCTTGATACAAGCTTAAGGAACAGATGCCTCAGAGGTGAAATTCTAATGATAAACACATTAAAATACCAAAATATCCAGAGCTCAATAAAAGATTACAAAACATACAAAGAAACAGGAAGCAATGGACCAAGCAGGGAGAATATTAAAACATTAGAAATGATCAATGAGGGGGACCACTCATAGGAAATACCAGACATATTTTAAAACACTTTTTAAATAGTTCTAAATATGCTCAAAGAGATAAAGGAAAACATGCACAAAGAATTAAGGGAAGTCAGGAAAATGATAAATGAACATAAAGAGAATATCGAAAAAAGATGGAAGTTATGAAAAGTGTGGTGGCTTGAAGCTGTATGTACCCCAAAAGAACATTTTCTTAAATCTAATCCATTTCTGTGGGTGTAAACCCATTGTAAGTAGGACATTTTGATGAGACTACTTCAGTTAAGGTGTGATCCATCTCATTCAGGTTGGGTCTTAATCTTTGTAACAGTTTGAAGTTCTTTTATGAATCCCAAAAAGAAAAAGATTATGTTTTTAAAATAATCCATTCCTGTGATTGTGGAACCTTTTGATTGGACTATGTCAGTGAGGCATGAGCCAGTTTGGTCTCCACCCTCTTGCTGGATCTGATAAAAACAGAGACATATATATATAGAGAGAGAGACACAGAGATAAAGGAAGCTGCCATATTTGATCTGGCCATGTGAGAGAAAGGACTCCAGGTTTGTCCACAGCTGAGCTCAAGGAGAGAAGCAATGAGAGGCTCAAGGAGCCAAGGTCCAGGGAGAGATGACTCTTTGAACAGCTGAGTTCAAGAAGAAAGTGGAGAGAGAGATGGGCTGGTCCACCATCTTGCTTGTTCGCCATGTGGCAGGATGCTAGGATCACCAGTAGCTGGCTTTGGTGAGAAAGCATCTCTAATGGTGCCTTGATTTGGACATTTCATGGCTTCAGAACTGTAAGCTTTTACCTTAATAAATTTCCCATTATAAAAGCCAACCCATTTCTGGTAACTTGTATTGGCAGCCCTGTGGCAAACTAAGACAATCCTATTACTGGAGTCCTTCATAAAAAGAATTAATATATTATATATAGAGAGAGAAAGCCACAGAAGCTATAAATTGAAAGCAGCAAAACCCAGAAGAGAAGGGAGAGACCAGCAGACACTGCCATCTGCCTTGCCATGTGGCAGAGGAGTCCAGGACCACTGGAAGTCAGTCTTCAGGAAGAAAGATTGCCTTGATGATGCCTTGATTTGGACATTTTCTCAGCCTCAAACTGTAAGCTAACAAATTCCCATTGTTTAAGCCAAACCATTTCATGGTATCTGCAAAAGGTTCTACTTATAATGGGTTTACACCCACAGGATGGACTACATTTAAAATATGTTTTTCTGGGGTAATACAGCTTCAAACCAAAACACTAGCAAAACTGTTTCAAATTTGAGTGGGGGAATTAAGACATTCCCAGATAAACAAAAGCTGAGGAAATTAGTTACCACTAGATTGCCCTTACAGGAAACTCTAAAGGGAGTTCTGCAGGTTGAAAGAAAAGGAGACTGGACAATTGACTGAAGCCACATGAAAAAATTGAGATCCCCAGTAAAGATAATGACATGGGTAAATATAAATACCAGTACTATTGTGTTTTTGGTTTGTGACTCAACTTTTTCACTTCCCTCAGGATCTAAAGGGCAAATGCATAAAATATAATGATAAAGCAATGGTTTTGGACTCATAATGTATAAAGAAGTAATTTGTGATGAGAACTACATAGAGGTGAAGGGATAAAGGGGTTTAGGAACACTATTTGTGTATGCTATTGAAGTTAAGTTGGAACCAAAACAAATGAGATTATTATAGATTTAGGATATTAAATTTAAACCTGTGGTAACTACAAAGAAAATATTGGAGAATGTGTAAGCTCATAGAGACAAATTAAAGTACAGGTTGCCAGGGGAGGGGGTCAGGAAGAATAGTGAGTTAATGCATAATGGTGCTTCTATTTGAGGAGATGAGGGGGTTCTGGTAATGGAAGGTGGTAAGGGTACCACAATATTGTGGATGTGATTAATTCCATTGAATGGTATGCTTGTGAGTGGTTAATATTGGACATAATTGTATATATATTCCCTCAATTAAACAAAGAAAGAGCAACTAAAGAGATAATGACAATTAAATGCAATACATTATCCTGAATGGGCTCTAACAAGGAGAAGAAAAGGCTCAAAGGGACATTATTGGGAAATATGAAAAAAACTGGAATATAACTTGAAAGCATTATATCAATGTTAAATTTCTTGAACTTGATAACTTAAGAACATATCCTTGTTCTTAGGAAATGAATGTGACACTATTAATTGTTCAAGGGGCACTATTAAGAGTATGTGGGGAAGCGGGTGTGGCTCAATGGATAGAGCCCCCGTTTACCATATGGGAGGCCCGGGTTCGCGTCCCGAGGCCTCCTTGTGAGGGCACGCCGGCCTGAGCGGTGC
>JAQZBX010042045.1:0-12503 GCA_029593785.1 Cabassous unicinctus | reverse complement strand
GATTGCTTGGGAGATGTGGAAGTGAACTTGATTTGGTAAATAAGAGGAAGGGCAGAATAAGCAGAATAAGCAAAAGTTAAGAGGTGGGAATCAGGCTAGTATGTATATAAGAGAATAATTCAATTAGTGAATTTCCACATCTAATAATAAAGAAAGATAAATTTGGATATAAACTGTGAGTTTATGAAGTCCCTCAATAACCATGGTGAGTTTGATAAGTGATATGAGCTGAATGTGTAGTTTTATTACTAACAGAAAAAAAAGCCCCTTTGAAATAAAAAACCAGGAAATTATAGAGTAGAAGAGAGCAGAGACAAGGAGAAATGCTAGTGAGCTACATTAGTGATTCAAGTATGACAGAATGTTGAATGGGGTTTTCCTCTTGCTTGGGAACTTCAACTGTATACCCAAACTGAAGATGGCAGATGATGAATACCTCCATTTATGAGTGTTAAGTATCTTTCTTCTAATGGAAACAGCAAATTTCTGCTAAGTTCTTGGACCTAAACTGTCCTTCAACACTGACCCATCATCCTAACCAACCAAAAATAAACAGAATTCTAGGGGAGTTTGTAAAAATAGAAATTTTCATGAATATTTATTGAGTACCTCCTACAGGTACTCATTGGCATTATTCCATGTAATTCAGTGAACAAAACAGATTAAGTCCCTGCTTTCATAAAACTTATATTTTATTGGGGAAAGATGGATAGTATACAAACAAACAAATAAATATATAATATGCCAGGTGGGTGGTCTTGGAAGGTCTTGTCCTTTTGCGCAGAAAGAAGGGATGAGGCAAGCCAATGGGAGTATTCTGTAGAGGGAGCAGGAGGAGGAAAGGCTTAGAGACACCCATGTGCTTGGCTTATCAAAGGACTCCCAAAGAATCCATATCCAACAGGGCTCAGTGGGGTGAGCAAGAAGAGAGAGTGTTAGAAAATAAGATCAGGTGGGTGTTGGGAGGGAGGGATGGGGAACTGTAGAAAATGAAAGACCTTGTAGAACATAGAAATGAATTTAGATTTGTTTTTGAGTAATTTGGAAAGCCAAGAAGTGAAAAAGGAGTTATTTACTTAGTGAGGAGTGACATCTCCTCTCTCACTCACCCATCCACCCACACATCCTGAGGAGGACGTTTCCAAGTGAGTCACTCAGAGAAATCAGAAGTGCTTGCTTATCATGGTTGGTACTTGCTGAAAGGCAGAAATGTCTGAGTCCAATCTGCTGCTACCTCTGGAGGGAAGTGTGGTAAGAAGGTCTTGGGACAGCTTGACATAGATTCCTTGGATTTGGCAGTTCATATGAGCACAGAGAATGGTGTGTGCTTCTCAATTAGAGAATTTTGATAGACAATGATACAGAGGCCAGAGTAGCCTGTAATGACAGGGTAAGATGAGAAGGTCACACTGTTACCCTTTAACACGGCACAGATGAGTGAGTGTCTCATGAGCTAAGTGGATGCCTTGTGAGCTGGCTAGGCTTAAGTCACCTTGAAGGTATATGTCCCAAGAAGGCAGCCTTCTAGACGAGGGTACTACAGCAGAAAGGGTCTCTGGGATGTTCTGGTGAGTTGGTGCCACTCGGGTCAAGGATCTTGGCCATGAAGAATCTCATGAGACATCTCAAGGAAAACATATAATTATCCAAGATAGTGTCACCTGCCAGCTAGAGGGCTGTGATGGCTATCCAGTTGTAGAAAAGAAATAATAACATTGGGAGGAGACACATCTGGATGAAAGGGAATAGGAGAGAAAAGTAAGGAAGAAAGAAAGAGAAGGAGGTAGGAAAGAGCAAGCTAGGATCAGGCCTGAGCCTGTGAGACAGTAGAAGCTTTGAACTAGACATAAGTTTAATATTTTGCTGCAGATGGAATAAACTTTTAAATATTTGAACATGAATATTAATTACCAAAATGAAATTCATAATGAAAAATAATTTGAGAGCCTTACAATATGCTTGTGACATTATCAAGAGTTTAGGAAAAGACAGCCAAAAGGTTAGGTTTAAGGCAGAAATAGTAGGAGAAAAGTAAAGTTATTTCTTCTTTGAATCTCACTGAAAACAGATAGCCCCATAAACTGGTTACATAAACTTTAAATGATGAAAACATGAACTAGTGTGGTAGTAGTGGAAATGAAGAAGAATAAACACCTAATGGAGGATGCTTCTCATAAATTATACTAAAACATATTTATTGAATCAGGGGGTAAAAATAATTCAAAGATAAATGTCAGTGATAATATGAAAAATGGTGGTACATTTGCAAAAGTAGACATTAGAAAAGATGAATTAGGTGGGAATTAACTTTTGAGTCTTGAGGTTATGGAAGTGATGGGTGCATATGACAATAGAAATTAATAGGCAACTAAAGATATTGGACTTGAATTTAGGGGAAAAACAGGGCCAGAGATCTTGGAGACATCAGCATGACTAAAGCTGTGGGATATTTGAACTATCTAAGCAGGAGGGAGAGATTTTCTGTTGGGGCAGCCACAATTAAAGAGTAGGTTGGAATGTAGCCAATAAAAGGAAAAATGAGTGATCAAAGAGCAGGAACAAAGAAGCAGTTAAAGGACAAAGTGAATTAAGGAGGAAGAACTGGATTTTTCTGAGAGGTGCTCAATGTCCTCCATGGGAGCTACAGGAGGAAGAATGGTTGGAAGGGGTTTGGGAATGAGAGGGAGGTGAGGAAATGGAAGTAGCATTGGCAAAGTTTCAACAGTGAGCTCAATGCTTTGTAACAACTTCTTAATGAAACAATGAGTTTGATAATAGGAGCACATTGGCCATTTCTTCATTGGCTCTATACAATAATAAATTCACTTCAAAGTCTCTTTCTAGAGCTCTCCCCATAGACTGGTGTCAAAAATCCCATCCAAGTTAAAAGCTGGTACTTTTCATTGAAAGGTAAATTGGAATTCTGTCATTAATGTCTTCGAAATTCCCTATTGGTGAGGGAGGAAATTTAGAATATGGGTAAAGAAAAGGTGATTGGCATTCTACATCCTGCAGCTCATCCTATTCCTTATTTTAAAAGAGAAATATGACTTTTTAAATAAATATTTTAGATTATTTCAAAACACAAGCTACGAGTCACTGAAAAAAAATCATGGAGGAAAAATCAAAGATAGAAAGGATTCCCCAATATCCAATTTCACAGTATGAAAAATTGGAGCCTTACATTTTCACCTCAAATATGGTGAGGCAAAAAGGGAAAACTTTTCCCTCTTCTGCCATATTCAAGTCCCCACTAAATATTTTTCAAATATACAGGGACTTATGAATGATGACAGTGATTTAACCTTCGTTTAGAGACATCTAGTCTGAGCTGCTGTCATAAAGACTTGTAAAAAGCTGGTGTGTAAAAATATCATTTATGTCATTCAGTACCTTGAGGCAAATTTTAAAACAATTATTTGTGAATGCTACAAAGATTTTATACCTCAGACTTCTCATCAATAATATAGCCCCAAACTGATTTGGAACTCAAAAAACTGCCACGGTTCCAATTAAAGGCAATAAAAGTTATGAGCTACATTTTCTCTCTACTTTCCCTTGAGCCTCATACCTGGAAATCATGCATTTTGGAATACCATCAATGATGCAATAAAATCCCCTCCTTTTTTTTGTTCTTTTCTTAGGTTATCCTTTTATGGAGAATTAAGTGAAATTCATAGGGAGTGCAGTACCCAGTGATGCTGTAAGCTGTGTTTGTCATATTTCTATCAAAAGAGTTCCACCCAGTCATCTTCATCCAGCTCAGTCTCTACACTCTCAAGGACCAGAATTAATGAATTAGCTATTGATTAAATTCCACTCTAGCAAATCCACCAAGGCAAATAAATGAACTACCCAGGGCACATGTAGGCCATGGTCAGACATGTCCAGGTTATTGATCAGTAGTTAGTATTCTTTGGGGATATAAAAGCAGTTGATGATAATATGACAAGTGTGGAAAATGCAATGTAGAAGCAGACTTTGTTTCTGGATTAGCAGTCTATAAAAACTGGCAGGGACCATTTGATCTTTCTGCATTTGTGTATCTTCAGTTTATATATAAGATATATGTATCAGCAGTTGTACTGCAGGCAATTTAGTCAAAAAGAAGACAAAAGTTAAGACCAAAGACAAAGATGAGTTGGTATACTCCATGCAAATAATCAAACAGACTTGTATGCTACCTGTATATGCTATTAAACTATCTGCAAATTAAATTTTATTGACTACTGCATTTTACTGAAAATAAACAAAGAATCAAACAAATATATATCTTATTAGAAATCAAAAGTTTTTAAATGTTATAGAAGTAAATGCAATCTACTGACATTTTCCTGATAGGATTTCACATTTGATTTTATGCCTTACTAATATAAAAGATAGTTTTAAACCAAAATAGAAACATAACTAACAAGTATATATTGGCAAAAGTATAATGAAATTACACAAACAATAACATGCACACAGGAGGCTAACTGCTTTGGTGTTGATGTAATCTTGATTAATGATTTGGCAGCTTATACCTGCTCATTAGAGTCTTGCCTTTGGAAAATGTTACTCTGCTATGATGAATCATTTTAAGAAAGGAAAGCTTTACATGCCAAAATTTGGCTGTGAATGATTTCTATAAAATTTTTTGCTAGATCTCCAACTGGAAAAGAAAGTTGCCAAAGGCACTGGAATAAAGTAAATTATGGTGTGATGGGACTTCCTGTGCTGGCCAAGATGGCATAAGCTCATTAGAGCCTATGTTTCCCACTGATTACAACTAAAATCTCTGGGAAAATTACAAAAAATCTATCTGAGGGCCCCAAAAAGTTAACAATAGCTGGCAGATCAAGAGGGGTGTCAAAGCTTGAAGAAAAAGCTTACAGGATAAAGTTTCCACTCATTTTCCTCTTTTATTTCCCAGTATTTACCCAAGGGAAGACCCAGTGTGGAACTGTTCTCTGGGTAAGCAAAATCTCTGGGAGAAGCCAATTTTTTGTCCAGAGTACTTGGGGAGAAAAAGGCCTTGAAGCCAGTGTATGTGTGTGTGTTTTGTGGTGGCGTTGGGGGGCGGGGGCAGAGGGTGCTATTTTGTTTTGTATTTTCTATTTTTTTTTCTCTAGACCATGAGGGTGATTTCAGTTTTAGAGCAACTGTGGCCACCTTGGCAACTAAAACCCCAAAGAAAAATCTTATTTTCTTTCCACAGGAACGAAGAAAATGGTTATTTTTTCTCTATATTTTCTCATACCTCATTGCCCCAAGACAGCCCTACTTACCCAAACTGTGTGACAACCTAAGAAGCTAAAATTTTGAGTAAAACTATAGTTTCCAAGATCCTGGAAGTTCAGAGGAGCCAGAAATTGTGATGGAAAATCAGGGAGGAGAGAACTAGTTATTTAATTCTGTATATTAACCAACACAAGTCTTGTACTCAACCCTGGCTTTACATGCATGGGAGCTCCACATGCATGGGATACCCAAGCAGCATGGCAAAGACTTTTTGAGATCAGAACTATTATATAATCCACTACCCAAGTCCCAGAGTAACCACTGGGAAGTGCATGCTATGGATAGACATAAAGCAGCATAGCAAAGCTTTTGAAAAATGAACTGACATTAAGCCACTGACCACATAAAGCAAGATAGAATTTGCATTCAAAACTAATGAGTTGATTGCCTCCTGAAGCAAATACAAAATGCAACCTTCTTTGAGATTCACATTCTCACAACCTATTATCCAAAATGTCCAGGATGCAATCCAAAATCATTTAAAATTACACTAATCTAAAAGAGCTGGAGGGGCTGCATTAATATCAGACAAGTAGTCTTCAGAGCAAGGAAATTATCAGTAAAGAAAAGGGATATTACATAATGATAAAAGGTTCAGTTTACTAAAAAGACATAACAATCCTAAACATGTATGCATCTTATAATAAAGCATCAAAATTCATGAAGCAAAAACTGAGAGATCTAAAAGAGAAATACACAAATCCACAATTATACTTGGAGGCTTCAATACTCCTCTCACAGTAATTGATCGAATAAGCAGGTGAAAAATCAGTAACACTATAGATGAGCTGAACATAGCAATCAACTTGAACTGATTGACATTTATAGAACACTCTTTCTGACCAACAGCAGGATACACACATTTTTTAAGTGCCATATTCACCACAATGAACCATATTCTTGGCCATAAAACAAACCTTAACTAATTTAAAAGAATAAAAATCATACAAAATATGTTCTCAAAATTAAACTAGAAATCTATAACAGAATGGTATCTGAAAAATCACAAAATATTTGGAAGCTAAACAATATGCTTCTAAATAATCCATGGGTCAAGGATGAACTCCCAAGGAAAATTAAAAAGTATTTTGAACTAAATAAAAATGAAAATACAACATTTCAAAATTTGTGAAATTCACCTGAAGCAGTACTTAGAGGAAAATTCATAGCATTAAATGCTTATATTTAAAAAGAAGAAAGGTCTCAAATCAATAATCTAAGCTTTTCTTTTTAAGGAAGTTGAAAAAGATCAATTAAACCCAAAGCAAGTAGAAGTAAGAAAACAATAAAGAGCAGAAATTAATGAAAATGAAAACTGAAAAACAATAGTTAAAATCAATACAATTAAAAGAGGTTCTTGAAAAGATTCACATAATTGATAAAATTATAGTCAGAAAGAAGTCAGATTATTAGCAATATTAGAAACGAAAAAGGGCAATTTAATTCAGACTTCACAGAAAAACTACAAACAACTCTACAGTCATAACTTTACAAATTTGTTGAAATTAAACAATTCTTTGAACAATGCACGATAAATAAAAACCTTAACAAGGAAAACTCCAGTGCCTGATGTGTTTCACTGGTAAATTGTACCAATATAGAAGAAACAAATACAACCATTTTCACAAATCTCTTCCAAAATTAGAAGAGGAAAGAGTATTTCCCAGATAGTTTTGTGAGGCCATAGTAGTACCTTGATACCAGCACCAGACAAAGACATTCCAAAAACAGAAAACTAATAAGTTTTCTAATAGCTTTTATGAACATAGACACAATCAGCCTCCACACAATGATAGCAAATTGCATCCAGCAGTACGTAAAAAGGATAATACATCCCAACCAAGTGGGGTTTATCCAGATAATATAAGACTACTTCAATATTTGAAAATCGATGAATGTAATAAGCCATATTAATAGATTACAATGTAGAAAATGCATTTGACAAAATTCAGCATCCATTTATGATAAATATCTCTAACTTAGAAATAGAAGGGGCCTTCTTCAAATTGATAAACGGCAATTAAAAAAAAAAAAAAATCCATGCCTAACACCATACTTAATGGTAAAAGACTGAAACCTTTCTCTCAAAGACTGGGAAAAAGTCAAGGATGTCTGCCCTTATCACTTCATTGAACCAGCTAGAGCAATAAGGCTGGAAAAAGAAACGAAAGGCAGATACATTGGAAAGGAAGAAATAAAACTCTCTCTTTTTTGCAGATATTCTGATTATATATGTATAAAATTCAAAAGAATCTACAAAAATGCTCCCAGAACTAGTAATAAGTTTAGCAAGAGTTTCTGGATACAAAATCAATTGTGTTTCTACACATTAGTAATGAGCAATTGGAATTCAAATAAAAAAAAATTAATAATAGCACCCCAAGAAGAAATAACTAGGTATAAATCTAAGGAAATTTGTGTGATATCTGTATACTGAATTCCACAATACACTGATGATGTAAATGAAAGAAGACCTAAATATGGTGTTCATGAATTGGAAGATTTGGTATTTTTAAGATTTCAATTAATTCCCAATTGATTTATAGACACAATGCACTCAAAATCATGTGTTTGTGTTTTGTTTTTGTTTCTGTTTTTAAGATATGGGCAAGCTTATTCCAACATTTACAGGGGAACACAAAGGAATAAGAATAGCCAAAACAATTTTTAAAAGGAATGTCAAAGTCAGAGAACTTACACTACATGATTTTATAACTTATTATAAAGTTACAGTAATCAAGGTAATGTGATATTGGTAAATAGATGTACACATAGATCAGTGGAATAAATAGAGATTCCACAAATAGACCACACAATGCATTAATTGAGTTTTAACAATGGTCCAAAAGCAATTCAATGGAGAAACTATAGTCTCTCCAACAAATTATGCTGGGACAATTAGACATTCATATGCAAAAAAAATTAACCTCGACCCATGCCAAGAGTTTATACAGGAATTAAAACAAAATGAGTGGCAGACCTAAATTTAAAATGTATAACAATTTAAAAGTATAAAATTTTGAAAGGAAAAGATAGAAGAAAATTTTTGTGACCTTGGTTTGGGCAATTTGGATTCTTAAATATCATATCTAATGAATGATCCATAAAAGAAAAAAGTGATTAATTGGGCTTTATTGAAATTTAAGATTTTTACTTTACAAAAGATACAATTAAGAGAATGAAAAGCCAAACTACAGACTAAAGGGAAATATTTGTAAATCACATATCTGGCAAAGGATTTTTATCCAAAATATATTTCAAAAACTCTTAAATCTCAACAATAAGAAAACAAACAATACAATAATAATAAAAAAAAAAACTGGCAAAAGATTTGAACAGGCATGTCATCAAATTTGATAAATGTCAAATAAGCATATGCAAAGTTGATCAATATCATTAGTCATTAGAGAAATGCAAATTCAAACCACAATGTAACATACCACTACATACCTATTAAAATGACTATAAAAAGAAGGGGGCTATTATTAGAATACCCAAGTGCTGGCAAAGATTAGGAACAACTGGAAGTTTCATATGATGCTAGTAGAAATGTAAGATGTTATATCAACTTTAGAAAAAAGTTTCACAGTTTCTTATAAAATAAACCATAAAATCACCATATGATCCCCAAATCTCACTCCTAGGAATTTACTCAAGTAAAACGAAAACATAAGTTCACAATAAACTGTACATGAATGTTTATAACAACTTTATTTATGGTCACCAATAATTGGCGATGACCCAAATTATACACAAATTGTGTACATTCATACAATGGCATATTACTCAGTAACAAACAGTAACTAACTACTGACACATATAATAACATGGATGAATCCTCAATGTTATGCTAAATGAAAAAAGCTAGACTTAAATGTCAATAGAAAGTATAATTCTATCTATATGACAATATGGAAAAGGTAAGATTATAGAGAAGGAGCACAGAGCAGTATTTGCCATGGTTTTGGAGGTGGAGAGGCTGGCTACAAAAGGGTAGCATGAGGGATTATTTTGACATATTGGAACTGTTTTATATCTTTATTGTGATGGTGTTTACAGAACTCTCCACATCTGTCAAAAGCCATAGAATGGTCCAGCAAAAAGAGTGATTTTACTGTGTGTAAACTTAAAAACAAATTTTAAAAACATAATAGAGAAATTAAAAAGTTACATAACACAAATTCAGGAAACTCAGAATTTTTTCAGAAGTTTAATTTATTAGTGAAACTTGGCTGTTTCCTTCACATCCTAGTCAGTTTTAATAGGATCTATAATTTTTCTCCTTACATATCTTAAATTGTTTTTGCTCTAATCTCACATTTAATTGATATTTGGCTGAGTATGGAACTTTAAGATTGATTTTTTTAATTCATAATTTTGAAGGCATTGTTCCAATATCTTTTAGCAATGAATGTTGCTATTTAGAATTCTGATGATGAAATTCCAATTGCCAGTGCAGCATCATCTATCTTTTCTTCCTAGAAGCTCCTTGGATGTGCCTTTTTTTATCCTGGTATTCTGAATTTTCCTAATAAGATTCCTTGATTCTTTTTCCAGTCATTGTGCCAATATCTGTGGGACCTTATAATCTGCAGAGCAGTGACTTTGATTCTGAGATATTTTCTGGTCATGTTTCTCTGATGATTTTCTCCTCTTCTTCAACTCTCTCTTTCCGAAATTCCTATTATTCAAATTATTAGACTTCCTGATGTTTTTCCCCCTAATTTGTTTGAATTTTTTTTTTTTGATACCTTTGTCTTCTATTGTGCTTTGAGACATTCACTCAAATTTTCCTTGAAAGTTTCAATTCAGCTTTCAAATTCTTAATTGCTGAGAGCTCTGTTTTTCTTTGATTATTCTTTTTTTCCAAAATATCCTGGTTTTTCTTCATGGAAAGAGGGCCTCCTCTTATCTCTCTGAGGTTACTGTAATTCTATTCTGTTTTTTCCCATTCTTGCTGTATTGTCTGTGTCTACTGAATCACTTCTTTTGTTTATTTTGTTCTCCTTTTCATCTTTAAGAGTAATGCACCAAAAAAACTTGACTAGAAGTTTTAGACAGAGGTGAGGCTTGCTGATGGTGCACTTCTCTACGGAGTGATGAGTTTACAAGTTGTTTTATCTGTTTGGGAATTCCCATGTGCTAGTCTCTAGAGTTATTTTATTTGGGCCATCCAGACTTTTGCAGAGAAAAGTGTCCAATCTCCTGTCTGGAGGTATTTATGACTGGCTAATTGTTTTTGAGAGCAGAACTAGGGAAAGCACCTTGGGCTCCACCACTCAGGATTTAGTATTTCACATTATCACCCCTCATCCTAGCTCTCCACTATGCCTAGTCGGCCCAATTCCCAAGTACCTCAGGTTCAGTTTCTCCAGAGATTAAATTTCTGATTTCCTGGTGGAGGGAGTTTGTATGTGGAGGAAGAGAAAGAGACACCTGGATACCTGTTCTAGAGGAAAAGGACCTTAGCTTCCAACCACTTTTTCTCAGGCTTTCAGCTAATGCCCTGATTTCAGCTGTGAAATTTACCCCATCTCCCTTCTCTTCTTCATCTTGAAAGCTTCTAAGTGCTCAGCCTCTCAGGGTCTCCACAGGGCAAATTAGTTTTTTTCATGTCATTTTCCCCCTCTGCCAACACTGTGGTTGTAAATTTCTCCGTAGTACTGTCATGTGCTTCCCCCTGCCAAACACCACTTCCAAAATTGTGTTAAAATATCTCTCCTAATGTTGTCTCCTCTCTCCTTTTCCTTGTTCTTTTTGTTTAATACCTTTTTAAATATATATGCAACCAATTTGATTTGTTCAGAGAATAAGCAATCTTGAACCAGAGATGAGATTTTTTTTTCCTGTTATTATCTGCAAGAGACTTCTTCAATGAAAAAAGTATCCTAGAGACACAAACACAGGCAATGGTTCAATTTGTTTTTAAGACTTACATATTATTTTTAGCTACACATAAATATGTAAGCTAAAACATAATACCTCATGCCATTCAACTTGGCTTGAGTCATGGGGCTGCTAACAGACAAGTAGTTTGACAACATCTACCCACACAGCTATGAAGGGGATGCACACGAGTTCCCTGGGTTTTTCTACTTGTCGCAGAGAATTGTATCCACACCGAGATTTTGATCACACAAGGGAAAGAGTTTACTAAACTGGCAGAGGTTAGGAGACTGTGAGACAAAGTCTCAAATCTGCCTCCCCAAACAAAGGAGGTAAAGGTTTTTATTAGAATTAGACAAAGAGAAGTGGGGACAGGGATGTCACTGGCTCAGTTCATCTGCCAACTGGGGTTTGTAAAGTAGGCAGCAGAGGAGGGGGTGAAGGGGAGAGCTCACAGCAGCTCTTTTTGCTCACTTTAATTGCACTTTTAAAGTGTCCTTGGTTTCAGGCTTCTCAGTTTGGTGTAGGTTTTATTAAGTTTTAGATGAGGGGGAAAAGAAAAACAGGAGCTTTTTAGGGAGCAAGAAACAGGAACTTACTAGGGAGTGGAAAACAGGTATTTGCTAGGGAGTTAAAACCAGGAGCTTACTTTGTGACTAAAGACAGCTTTCATTAATAAGTAATTGTATGTGAATATTCTCGCTGTCCTGATTTTGTGATAATCAGGGTAGGCTAAACATTCGCTATATTAGAAACCATGCATGTGTTCCCAGACCTAGTTTTAATCCCCAGGTCTGGTTTTTAGAATGCTGGTGATAAACTAAGCCTGATTTATTATATGACCATCCTGTATGGGAAAAGACTGTAACTCTAGGTATCTTTGGTCAACCTTAAGAGACATAGCAGGGGAATGGATGTGGCTCGGGTGGTTGGGCGTCCGTCTCCCATATGGAGGGAGCTGGGTTCGATCCCCGCGAAAATTTTAAAAAAGAGAAAAATATAGAAGGCGCACCGTCAGGCTCCACAAGCCGGTGAGCCCTCAGGCCTCGCATGCGGGTGAGCCGTCAGGCCCCGCCGAGCCATGCAGCAAGATGATGACATAACAAGAGAGTGACACAAGGGAGAGCCAAGACGAGATACACCAAAAAACCAGGAACTAAGGTGGTGCAGGTGATAGGATGCCTCTCTCCCACATCGGAGTTTCCCAGGATTGAACTCCAGTGAAGACAAGGAAGAGAAGGATGAGAAGAGAGGGTTCCCACAGTAGACTGAGGACTTTGTAAAGTTAGAAATACTGTTTTATACTTCTTTTTTAATCACTTTTGACGTCTACATTA
>JAQZBX010042044.1:0-22134 GCA_029593785.1 Cabassous unicinctus | reverse complement strand
CAATGGTTGTTTCCAGCGAGGGCAATTGAGTATGTGGGAAACAGATTAGGAGGGAGACCTGCTTTTTATTCTTCATCGTTTTGTACCTTGTGCAAGTATTATTTATTCAAAAACATTGAATTTAAAAATACATACTTACATAATAATTATAAACATTGATGACTGAGTTTTCAATTGTGTCCCAAAAGTTATGGTTGAAATAAGGACTGATAGACCAATAGCCCATTACTCAACTTCAACTTTGAGCACGGGTGCTGAGGAATCAGTAAGACAGGTATGAATCCTTGATCTTTTTCACTCACACACACACACACCAACCCCACCTCTCACCAATCCCAAATAAGGCTGCCGTCATCTCTTGACTAGACCATTAAAGTAGTCTCCCCAACTGTATTATCTTTCTCCCTTGGGTCTAGTCTTTTGCCTGATAATAAAGTAGTCTTCCTAAAACCAAATAATAAATCTGATCATGTTACCCCCTTGCTTAAAATCCGTTTCCAATGGCCTGCACCATTCTGAACAATTTGCCCTTTATTCCTCTGACTTTGGATGTTCTCCCTGTATCTCCATACTTTACATGTGCTGTTTCTTATCATTGGAATACCTTTCCCTCCTTTCTGCCCTTTAGCCTCTTTCAACACTTTGCTTAAATGTCTCCTCTCATGGGATGCTTTCCCTTAATCCTTCTCTTCCCTCAAAATGTGTTAGATTCCTCTTCTCCCATTGTATCTTGTGCATTCTTCTATTAGCATCATTGAGTTGTAATTGTTGTTTAATTTGTCCTTCTTCCACAATTAAGATGTAAGCATCTTCAGGATGGGTACTGTGTGTCTTTAACTCTTAAATTTTAGCACCTGGCTTGTAGTAGGAAATCAATGAATTGTTGAATGACTAAAAGCAGTTATGATTAAAAGCATCTTATTGAAAGCATCTATTAGTAAAATGTTTTTGGAGTACAGTTTGGAAATATGTTGGATTTTTAAATGCTCATATCCTTTGGCTTTTAATATTTATCAGATAGAAACATTCACACAAGTGTGTAGAAGTGCATCATTCATTGTACCATTCTTTGTAATAGTGGAAAAAATGGAAATAACCCAATGTCCATGAAAGAAAGGGACTAGTTAAATAAATTTAAGGTTGTCCATATAATACAATATTATGCAGCTATTAAAAAGAATAAAGTATATCTATATATACTTGCATGAAAAATATTTATAAGATGTATTAAATGAAAAAAATTGCAAAAGCAGTATGTATAATATCTTGCTGGTTTAAAAAGCTATATTTGTAAGTTTGTCAGTGCATGCACAGAAAAACATGACAATAATTTGGGGGTTGAATTATGGGGGGCTTTCACTTTCTACATTGCTTTTCCTTTTTTCTTATGAAATATACAAAGATGAATACTATGAAGTATTTCTCAGTAGAGGAAAAGAAATATTTGTGAAGTCACAAGATTGCTTTAAGCAGTATTTGACTTTACTCTAAACCCATTAACCAAATAGTGCTCATAAAGCTGACTGAATTTTTTAATCTGATCTATAAATGATAATAGGAAGAAGTAAATAAGCTCCATACATGTTTACTAAAATAAATCGCTTCTCTTACTACCTTTGAAAAGTAATTAAAATTTTCTCTCAGTTTTATATTTTCCTTTTATAAAACAAATGGATTTCTTTAATAGAGAAATTGTAGACATGTAAATTAAATAACTCCCTGAGCTACTATTCAAAATCATTTTGTAAGAGGATAATCAAGAGTAAGTAACTTTGGGGCTGCGGGTTGGAGCCGAGCACCACGTCTGGAGAAGCAGCAGCCCCAACGCAGCGGCAGGAAACACCCCTCTCCCTTAGAAGATGGATGGCGGTGCTGGATTCTTGGGCTGAAGACACCGGCTCTGCTCCCTTACCCTAAGCGAGGAGGGTGGCGAGAAAGAGGACGGCGTTGATATCAGTGGTAACGACAGCGTCAGCAGGCAAGGAAGATGAAAGGTAGCTGGATCGAGCTGGGAGATGTGACACCACACGATATTAAACAGTTGGGATTAAAACAGGTCATCTTTCCAGTCAGCTACAATGACAAGGATGTGCCGGAGGTTGGCAAGCTAGAAAAACGCCTATTTCAGTGATACTGCAGTAGGGGCGGTATGCTCTAGGGTGGATCATTCACAGAATCAGAAGACTTTACGTCGTGACTCTAGGATATCTGGCACCTTACTGAAGGCTAGGAATAGGAAATTAAATGTTAAATCATGTCTTAAAATCTGTGAAAAAGATGGCACTTTTGACAACAGCTATCTGCATATCCAAATCAGCAATGAGTCTGCAATTGGCTTCTACAGGAAGTTTGGCTTTGAGAATATTGAGACAAGAAAGAACTATTTTAAGAGGATAGAACACGCAGCAGATGCTCATGTGCTGCAGAAAAACCTCAAAGTCCCTTCTGGCCAGAATGCAGATGTGCAAAAAAACAGACAACTGGACAAATTAGAAATGAATTTTCTTGCACTTAGGTGTCACCAGATAAAAGAGAGGCCCATTGATTTTTCCCTTTCTTTCTTTTTAAAGCTCCCCCCCCCTTTGTTTCTTTTTCTTCTTTTTATCTTTCCTTCCTTTTTCTCTATAAGTTTTAATACTTTCAGGACTTTAATCATGTTTGGATTGTTTTAGTTTTCTGACTCTCTCAAGGAGGTTTCGTTGAAGGAAGGAGAAGGTATAGGTATATTTAGTTTCACAGTTAAAATACATGGTCCCAAAATTGGGGTGTCAATTTCAAATTTTTTAGCTATTTTTTTTTAAATGCCCTGCTTTCATATTGAAAGGCAGAGCCTACAAAATATTGTATGTTTCAAAAGACAAAAAGAAGCAGCAACAATATCTTGTTCTCTAATTCATAGAAAAGTTTAGTGTGTTGTGGTACTTGGGGTTTTTAAACACTATTTGTGGGATACTAATCCCTAAACATTGCCTTCACTCCATCTTTAGTCCTTCTGAGCAGATCTCAGGAGTTGGGCCATTATTCTTGGAAGAAATATTTACGCCTATTTTTTTTTTTTAAGCAATTATTTCCTCTCTTTCTTGCTGGTGGTTGAGGGTAGATGGGGCAGTTTGGCTAGGTAATGTTAATACTTTGATCTCAGTATTTGAGTTAAATTGCTTTTTTGCTAATGAGTGGGCTGGTTGTTAGCAGGTTTATTTTTCCTGCTGATTGTTACTAGTGGCATTAATTTTTAGGGTGTGGGCTGGTGAGATTTATTTATTTTAATATCCCCCTTATAGATATGGCCTTTAACTGACCTAAAGAGGTTTGTTCTGATTTACCTTTTTTTTTTCTCCTGTCCTTTTCTTCAGTAAACCCAACAGTTTCAGTCAACATTGCTAAAAATGGAGTTCATGTCCTTATAGGTCAAACCCTTAATTAAACCTGAAACAGGTGTTTTCTCTTGGACATATTAAAAAGAACTTAAAAGGAAGTTTAGATGGACTTTCGACACACAAAAAAATGCATTTAATGTCAGCTAATGAATGCTGCTAAACCTGTGACCACTAGTGTTTGATTATATAGGAAAGAATAGGCAGTATTTTTGAGAACATAGCTGTGCTATTGCTTATCTGTTGGCAAACATCCTAGATTTGATTATGCTCTGTGCCTACAATGTTGAGTTTAAGGATTTGGGAAGAGTGGAATTGTTAAACATATTGCTTCTATTCTTGGAAAAATAGAAGTCTGAAAGTGTTAATAATGCAAATGTCTCTGTGATCTCCTCTACAGTAGAACTGATTTATGCCAGAACATTTTCTGGCACATAGGCAAGTGGCTTTAATGGGTTGATCAATTTTTTTCTAAGATGGGAAACATCCAAAAGTTTCTTGTTTTCCTCCCATAGTCCCATCTTCACTATTTATAAATTTTTAGATTGTCAATACTGATGGCCCATTACAATGTCTCACTAGATTTTTAAAACAGTGTACAGGGCTTCAGTTTTCTGTTTGACTTTAAAAGGAATGTTGATCCATAATGTCTATCCTCTTATGTAAAATTCTGGTATGAAAGTCTCATCTCTCCAGATACACTATTTACAAAATATTTATTCACATTTTATAATCCTAAATTCTTATTTGAGAATGTGAAAGTATAATAGACTTAAAGTGTCTTATTGAGTGCCAAGAATAATACAGAAAAAGAAGATAGTTGATGAATGAATATATATGCTGTCTAATCTTAAGATAGTAAAAATCTAGAAAGACCACATTGTTTCTTGAGCATCAATTTCTTAAGCAGTCCAAATCTAAGCTTAGGAGAAATGTTTCACATTAAGCACCTTTAACTTTCATGGATGAGCTTCAGCTTGCCAAGAGAAAAGTGCTTGAGTTACAGAAGGTATTAGTTTGAAGAAATCACTCTTTTTGTAAACTTCCAGAAAGCAATATAGATTTTGATAGGCAAATGAGTTTTCTGAGATGACACTGCCTCTGCTTCTATAACCATTTTGCCTGGGCTATCTAATCAGTCCTATGACTGTATCCCTAAATGTGATTATTGAAAACAGTATAGCTGCCTCATGACAATTAAGTACATGTTATTTAAAGAGGGGGAAGAATTAAATTTTTGAATTGAGTTTATAGGCTCCCTGTCACAATTTCTTTTTCCACACTAGTCAATGATTTAACCTAAATTGTAAATGTTTGTAAAGGATTAATTGTCCTGCATCAAACTTGTATTAAATAATTCCATCTACTTACAGAGGAGGAGAATGTGGAGAAGGTAGAAGCTGGGGCACTCAATCATATGCCTGTGAGTCAGGAAAGACTGAGTGAGTGTCCCATGTTGAGTTGGTAGTTTTGATATATATAATAAAAATTATTGGAAGTAAAACAGTAATTCTATTAACTAAAAGATCACAGAATGTGTCCATCATATTTTTCAGGACAGATAGTTGTTACAGTGGTGTGAATAGGTAAAAATTATACAGTATGGTAATTGCATTTAGATTTTGAAGAAAGAATCTGTAGATAAATCTATGCAATATGTAATTTATCCAGATTAGTTTTCATTTGGAGAAGATGTTCTGGAATATCCCCAAAGCAATTTCCCTATCATTTGAAAGTCCTCCAAAAATAGAACTATTGGGAAAGCGTTGTGTGTGGTGGTGGAAAAGAAAAACTCCCTGTTTTTTGGAGGGAATAACTAAAAATAACTTAAATGGCTAAGTTTTACTTGGTGCAGTTAAGAATTAAATTTATCAATTTTAACATTGCTGTTACATCTGAAATAAACTTATGTGATGTCCTGGTAAAAAAATAATAATAACTTTGTTTATCCCCTGGAATGGTCATTGTGGCACCATTAAATCAAGACAGTTTCATTCACTTTGTTAAAAAATGAACGATTACTACTATGTATTTTCTTTTTTATTGTACTCTTTTTTTTTACTTTGGAAAATGTTGCTGTATTTAAGACAATAAAACTTTACTTGCAATCCAATAGTAAATTATTATCATTGCTATACAAACTATTGAAATTTACCTCGTACTATAAACAAGATTTCAGGTACAGTGTATTCTTGCTTTTAAGTAAACAATACTTATAAACCCTTGATTTAATGAAAGCAAATCCAAATCCCTCTACTTGTCAACATTTTGTTTCATATTTGAAAGTTAAAATGTTTGTTATAGGAGAGCAGATGTGGCTCAAGCAGTTGAGTACCTGCTTCCCACTTGGGAGATCCCAGGTTTGGTTCCTGGTGCCTCCTAAAAAAAAAAACACACAAAAACAAAAAAAAAAACTGAGGGGAGCCAATGTGGCTCAGTGGTTGAGTGCCAGTTTCCCACATATGAGGTCCTGGGTTCAATCCTCTGCCCCCAAATACCTCAAAAAAAAAAAAAATTCTAAACTATTCTAAAATTCACATATTTAAAATTTTGTATGCTTATTGAAATTAGTGAGGTTTTACTGTCAATATTTTCAAAACTGTAAACAAAATCATATTTATTATATAGTAACTTTTAAATCACAAGTTTAAGAAATATAAATTTAAAGGTTTTTGTTTTTCCTTCTCCTTTTTACTAGCCAGTCTCAGTTGGAGGGCTGATGGTAAACCTTATTGGTATCTGTGCCTTTAGCCATGCCCATAACCATACCCATGGAGTTTCTCAAGGAAGCTGTCACTCATCTGATCACAGCCATTCACACCATGTGCACAGCCATGGCGATCATGGGCATGGTCACAGCCACGGATCTGCAAGTGGAGGCATGAATGCTAACATGAGGGGTGAGTCCTTGCCAAATATTGGCCTCCTTTTCAACTGTTTTCTGAGGAATGATTCTGTTTTTATTTGTATTAAATAGTGGGTTTCTGGTACAATTTTATTTTTAAAAATCGATCATTAGACCAAAAAAAAAAGTGAAGTCATCTGCTATAGAAAATAACTCGCATTTGTTAATATATATCAATTTTTAATTAAATCATTGTAATTATAGAGTCCTTCTCATAGTCACAGGTAAATATTATTTGCAAGGAAAACACTGAATATACTATTATGAACTTTTATGACAAAAGAACTCCTGGTCCTCACAATGAGGGTTGTGGTTAATAATTTAAATACAGGAATGTTCTTCTAATACAAAGTGTTAAGACTGTGGTGATAGGGAAGCAGATGTGGCTCAAGCAGTTGGGCGCCCACCTACCACATGGGAGTTCCCGGGTTCGGTTCCCGGTGCCTCCTAAAGAAGATGAGCAAGACAGCAGCAATCTGGCACGATGGGCTGGCATGATGAACTAACACAACAAGATGATGCCACAAGATGATGCAATGAGGAGACACAACAAGGAAATACAATGAGAGACACAACAAGCAGGGAGCAGAGGTGGCTCAAGTGATTGGGCACCTCCCTCCCACATGGGAGGCTCCGGGTTTGGTTTCCAGTGCCTCCTAAAAAGAAGACAAACAGACACAGAGAGCACACAACGAATAGACACAGAGAGCAGACAGCAAACGCAAACAAGGAGGGGGGAAGACATAAATAAAATCTTTAAAAAAAAAAAAAAAATGTGATATGGAAAGGATGTAGCTCAGTGGTTGAGCACCTACCTCCCATGTATGAGGTCATAGATTCAATCCCTGGTACACCTTAAAAAAAAAAAAAAGAATGTGATAAATAGGGAAAATATAGCTAATGTACTTTATAGTCTATCGTTAACAACAAACTATATTGTAATGTCTTTGTAACAAAAGCAAAATGGGTACTATATTAATGCTAAAGGTCAAAAAAGAATATGGAGTTTGGTTTGTGCGCTTTGAATATGATTTGTCATTTTTTTCTCCTCTTCATTTTTTTGCATTAAGGAAACCTTGTCTATGTCACTTAACTAATCTGTGTTCATCTGTGTATCTTTCTGAACACTAAGGGAACAATTGAGTTAGTGTTGGAATTAAATGAGATAAAAGTGCCTGGACAGAACTTCTTAGGAATAATGCTTCCATAACTTGTTGAGCTTTTTTCTATTATTTTATTTTTTTGAATTTGAAATAAGTTTATTTAAAAAAAAAAAAAAGCAATATGAAGTTTTGTTTTTAAATAAAGCATTGTTTTTTCTGTTTAAAAAAAAAAAAAACTCTAGGAAATTTTTATTGTACTCTAATAAAAAAAAATACAGGGAAAGTATTAATCACTTTTTATATTGAATTGTTTATTCTAATTGCTTAGTATAAATAAGTTGGGTAATGTCAAGATTTGACTCAAATATAATATCTAGGATGCCTTCCCAGACATACTACACCATCATAAAACTCACCCCACTGTGTGTTGCAGTTGCCCATGTACTTGCCTTTTTACCATTGTACTGCAAACTCCTTGAAGGCAGTGACCATGTTTTAGTCATTTTAAAGTACCAGCCCCTGGCATAGTGCCTAGTACATAGTAGGTACTCAGTAGTAGGTACTCAGCAATATTTGTAGAATGGATGAAAGAACTAAATTGGATGTGCCTTAATTTTTAATCTTTTTATGTCTATTTTCCTTATAGGTGTATTTCTTCATGTTTTGGCAGACACACTTGGCAGTATTGGTGTGATCGTGTCTACAATTCTCATAGAGCAGTTTGGATGGTTCATTGCTGATCCTCTCTGTTCTCTTTTTATTGCTATATTAATTTTTCTCAGTGTTATCCCGTTGATTAAAGATGCCTGTCAGGTTCTGCTTCTGAGACTGCCACCAGAATATGAAAAGGAGCTACATATTGCTTTAGAAAAGGTACTGCATATAATTTCTTCGTTCTTTTTTTTCCTTTTAAAATATTAGGTTGGTGCAAAAGGAATTGCAGTTTCAGACCGTGAATTTCAAATCATTATAACTAGGCTTAAACACATCTTTATTAATCAAAATAGGAACCATTACAATCAACACATTTTTGCCAACGAGAAATAAGTTTGCTTATTCCTGAAGCATAAAAATTCATACTTCAAGATTCGATTAACTCTTGGAAAGCATTTTCTGCATCCTGCTGGTTTTGGAAGTGCTTTCCCTGCAAAAAGTTGTCAAGATGCTTGAAGAAGTGGTAGTCGGTTGGCGAGAGGTCAGGTGAATATGACGGATGAGGCAAAACTTCGTAGCCCAGTTGTTCAACTTCTGAAGTGTTGGTTGTGCGATGTGTGGTCAGATATTGTCGTGGAGAAGAATTGGGCCCTTTCTTTGACCAATGCTGGCTGCAGGCATTGCAATTTTTGGTGCATCTCATCAATTTGCTGAGCATACTTGTCAGATGTAATGGTTTCGCCAGGATTCTGAACGCTGTAGTGGATCAGACCGGCAACAGACCACCAAACAGTGACCATGACCTTTTTTTGGTGCAAGTTTGGCTTTGCGAAGTGCTTTGGAGCTTCATCTTGGTCCACCCACTGAGCTGGTCATGACTGATTATCGTATAAAATCCACTTTTCCTCACATGTCATAATCCAGTTGAAAAAGGGTTCATTGTTGCGTAGAATAAGAGAAGATGACACTTCAAAACAACGAATTTTTTTATTTTCGGTCAGCTCATGAGGCTTTTTCACCTTTCCAATTTGCTTCAAATGCCAAACAACCGTAGAATGGTCAACGTTGAAGTCTTCAGCAACTTCTCATGTAGTTGTAAGAGGATCAGCTTCGATGATTGCTCTCAACTGGTCGTTGTCAACTTCTGATGGCCAGCCACTACACTCCTCATCTTCAAGGCTCTCATCTCCTTTGCAAAACTTCTTGAACCACCACTGCACTGGACTTAACGTTAGCAGTTCCTGGCCAAATGCATTTTTGATGTTGTAGTTGTCTCCGCTGCTTTACGACCCATTTTGAACTCAAGAAAATTGCTTGAATTTGCTTTTTGTCTAACATCATTTCCATAGTCCAAAATAAATATAAAATAAACAGCAAGTAATAAGTCATTAGCAAAAAAATATAAAGCAAGAAATGCACATTAAAATGATGTATAACATAACCCTATTTATATAAGAATGTATTCCAATAGCAAACGGCAAGTTTCAACAAGCAAAACCTCAATTACTTTTGCACCAACCTAATAGTATTTTGAATTGAATAAGTTGGCTAAAAAGAAATGTATAAGATGTGAATGAAGAAAATACAGCTTTACTTAAAGGACATGAAAGGACTGAATGAATGGATAGAGACATTTTCTTGGATGGGAAAATTGTATTGTGAAGATGTTGATTTCTTCCATCTTAATGTCAATCCAGTTGCCTCTCATTGGGATTTTATTTGTTTTGTTTTTGTTTTTTTGTTTTTGTTTGGGGGGTGTGATAGATAATCCAATAATAAAGTTTATTTGGAAAAATTAATGCCTGAGAATTAAGCAAGAAAATGTACTTACATTTACAAAATTAAGTAATTAAGATCATATTTTACAATTTTAAAGTTACAGAATTAACTGACAAAACTAATAGTTTGAGCCTTGCACAGAAATAAACACATAAATCAGTAGAAAAAAAAAAAAAGTAGATTGTCCATGTGGACTAAAGTAGACATATTATTATTGTAATGGAAGAACTTGTAACGTTGATATAAAAGCAGTGGGCACCAGAGGTTCTCAGGGGAGGGAGAGGGAAGAATAGGTGTAAGGAATTTTGGGGGACATTGCAATTATTCTGCATGACATTGCAATAATGGATACAGGCCATTATACATTTTGTCAAAACCTATAAAATTGTATGTGCAGAGTGTAAGCCATAATGCAAACTATAGACCATGGTTAGTAGCAATGCTTTAATATGTGTTTATCAGTTGTAACAAATGTACCACACTAATGAAAGATGTTATTAATGGGGGAAGGTGTGGGAGGGGGAGGGAGTGGAGGCGAGGTATATGGGAATTCCCTATATTTTCTATGTAACATTTATGTAATCTAAAGCTTCTTTAAAAATAAAATAGGTTGTCCAGAAAGAGATCCAGTAACTTATGGGAATTCCATACATAGTAAGATGGCATTTCAGATCAGTGGGGAGAAAGGGTTGAGCTTTGGGTCAGTTACATTTCCATTTTACAGAAAAGAAAAGCTATATACCATAGGAAAAATCTATTTCCACTGAATTAAATATCTAAATAGAAAATATATATATATAAATCGCTGCAATAAAATAGATGAATATTTTACAGTCATGGAAGTAGAGAAGGCCTTTTTAAATAAACTTGAAACCAGAACCAAAAAGTTGGGGTATGTGTGGGGGACAGTGGATACACAGATTTGACCAATTGAAATTGAAAATTGCCAATTGGCAAAAGATTCCATTAACTATGAAATATAAAAGGCAGACCAGGAAAAATATTGGCAGCATGTGCAAACATGCTTACTGTCCATAATCCTTTAAATAAAAAAAAAGACAAATCTTATAGAAAAATAGGGAATATAAGCAGGCAATTAGTAGAAAAAACAAGTACAAAATAGAATGTATTTCACCTTGTTTCCCATATCATATAAAGGAATTGTGATCTGCTGATGAAAAGTTGACATCTTGAATATTTAAACTATAGCACTGTTTTCATGAATAAAATTAGTAATGTTTTCTCAACCTCTCATAATTAGTGAACATTAACATCCTACTTTTTAAAAAATGGTTGTTTGTTTTGGTTTTTCATTTCAAAAGTAATATATTTCCATTACATACAGAAAACTTCAAAATACAGAGCAGGACAAAAAATTTAAAAAGCACATAATTCTGCTACCTGGAAAGAAACACTTGTACAAGTTGTTCTATATTTTTTTGTTTAATAAAAATGGCAAAAAGCTGCATTTTTCCCCACTTATAAGTCATGTTGATAAGTGTCCTAATACAGTATATTTTGTGGCAGTGTGCTATTGCGTTGTATGGGTAGTCTGTGATTTATTTAACCAACCCTGAGTAGTTGAACATTGAAGATATCTTTTTAGTATACTCTCTATATAACAAATGATGTGTATATATGTAAAGCAAACCATATAGTTCACTGAATGTATCCAGGTAATGTTTGAGAAACCCGACATCTCTGTTTAGAATAGGCAAAGTACATGTTATATAGGTGAAAATGGGTGTGCAACTGTTGGTGATAGCCAAATTTGGGTGTAAAGACACCTGTAACCCCTATTTACCTTCCTACTCAGCACTACCTTCCCTGACATCACTTCTAAATCAGAATGCCTTATGTTTCAGACACCTTTACTTCTAGCTGGTTGTTCCTCTCCTATTCCTTCCCACTTCTAGTTTCTCCTTATCTTTTTTTTTTTTTTTTAAATCAACTTAATAGTGAATCCTGGATCAATAGGATTGCTTGTATTAAGCAAATTAACCTTTAAGGCCATTTATATCACCTCTCCTTTTATTTGACAGATACAAAAAATTGAAGGCTTAATATCATACCGAGACCCTCATTTTTGGCGTCATTCTGCCAGTGTTGTAGCAGGAACGATTCATATACAGGTGACATCTGATGTGCTGGAACAAAGAATAGTACAGCAGGTAATAATCTTTTTGTGTGTTTTGTTTTGTTTTTTGTTGTTGTTTTGTTGTTGTTGTTTAGGAGATACCAGAGATTGAACCCAAGAACTCATACATGTGAAGCATGCACTCAACCACTGAGCTACATCTGCTCCACTCTTTTTGTTTTTAAAGTTATTTTAATTGAGGTAATTCATACATAGGATTGCACACATCATATATTATACAGCTCATTTAGTCTATGTAACATTTAACTGTTCAAAAATATCAGTATTTCAGCTGTCCAAGAATAACATCCCTTATCTTTTACATCTAGATTTGTTTTATATCCCAAAATGGTTAAAAGAAAATCAAGTTTTAGCATTGAGAGGACAAGCTTAAGTTAATGTTTTGGTTTTTTTTTTTAAGATTTATTTATTTATTTATCCCCCCCCTTGCTGCTTGTGCTCACTGTGTCCATTTGCTTTGCGTTTTTCTGTGTCTGCTTGTCTCCCTTTGTTGCGTCATCTTGCTGCATCAGCTCACCGTGCCGCGCAGGCCAGCTTGCCTTCACCAGAACGCCCTGAGAATCAAACCCAGGGCCTCCCATATGGTAAATGGGAGCCCAACCAATTGAGCTACAGCTGCTTCCTGAATTAATGTTAAAAAGAAAAATTTACTTATGATTCACCTGGGAAAGATGTTATTGTAAATACAGGCCTAAACTAATAATAATGATACATTATTTATGTTGATACATTTTTATGCTGCAGTTGGAAATAGTGATCAAAAAAGTTCCTATATCCCCATTAGTATATCCTAGTGGAAGCAATATTGTTTTCCTTTTCTACTTTGAATGACAGTACTACTTTGAATGACAGGCCAGTAATTTACTGGCTTTCTGAAAGATCTTTTGTACCATTTTGACTAAATAATAAACATTATTACTTTGAGGATTTATCTTTGACTATCTGTAGCTCTAAAAATGTGATATCAATTATTTAAGACCTATTAAGAACTTTTTAAAATGTCTGGATTTTTATAATTAGGTTACAGGAATTCTTAAAGATGCTGGAGTAAACAATTTAACAATTCAAGTGGAAAAAGAAGCATACTTTCAACATATGTCTGGCTTAAGTACTGGATTTCATGATGTTCTGGCTATGACAAAACAAATGGAGTCCATGAAATATTACAAAGATGGTACTTACATCATGTGAGACAACTCAAGAATTACCCCTGGTGTATGAATAATGAAGATTACATGGCTCAGTATTTATAATATTGCCAGAAGGAAGAAAATTGCACATAATTACATAGAAACATTTTACCATATTTGAAAAAGGTTTTAAAACTCTGCTACTGGATTAAGGATTCTTTCTTAAAGGAGATTTGAATACAGAATGAAGCATTAATTATGCAAATAAATAAAATTATTTGAATTATGTGTATAAACAAAATCTTCAAATTTGAGTGAACATAATGTATCATATCATCTTGTAAAATGGACAAATGATGGATTCTAGTGAAGACCAAAATTACTTCTGTGTGCTTTCTGTCAGAAAGTATCTCTGTTGTAAATATATATTTACATGTTTATTACAAAGACCCAAATGAAAAATTGAATTTTTAATCAATTTTTTGCATAGCCTAAGGATAAAATAGGAATAAAAGTTCTATATTTATGGATTTTCTGTATATAAAACTGGTTTCTAATTATAACTTAAATCCATTAAGTAAAATCTGTATTGCTACTTGAAATCTATACTAAATTATTTGGGAGAAACTTTAGCCAGTGATAGGAGACAAGCATTAAGATTGGTGAAATAAAACTTTACAGTTTTTGATGTATTACAAAACCAACCACTCTGTAAAATAAATTTTTTACTTTTGGTAACATTTGCAAATGAATAATTAATTTATAAGGGTAAAGTACTTATACGAGGTTGTGTCTTCCTCCTCCAAAGTATAATATTCCATTTATCTGGTATCCCAAGCAAGCTGCTTATCAAGCTGGTATCTAAGCAATGTTAGGCTTTTTTATCTTTTCATTTAGTTCCATATATTATGGAACAGCCAATTGAGAGAATCATAAATAATTGTCATCTCAGAGTTGACAATTAGATGGATGCCTATGGATGTAACTTTTTTTTAAATTTCTGGAACATATGGATTTGTAAGAAACAGCAAATAATAGGTAGTTGTTTTAAGGTTTAATAAGTAAAAGTTGTCCATAAACATTTGGGTACGTGAAATCAAAATATTTACTCTATAACTACTTTCTGTGCTATGTAATTTATATTTTTTCACTTCCAATTTAAACTGAATGTGTAGTCTTTAAAGGCTTTACAATAAATACATATATAATATGCAGTTTTATGAACACCAAAGAATGTTAAGCAAAAGAAACTTTTGAATAGCTCTGTATTTATAAGCATCTGAATATTTTCATTCTTATACTAGAAACTTTGATTAGGATGAATTTAAAGAAAATTTTTTTTAAAGATACTTAGATTACATATATGTTACACAAAAAATATAGGGATTCCCATACGCCCCACCTGCCATACCTCCCACACCTCCCACAACCTCCCACATAAACATCCTTCATCAGTGTGGCACATTAACTGCAACTGATAAACACATCCTGGGGCTTTGCCATCAAGCATGGACCATAATTCACATTGTAGACCACACTCCCACACAGTTCTGCATATTACTTGATGATATAAAATGGCCTATATCTGTCATTGAAACATCACTCAGGACAACTCCCAAGTCCTGAAAAAGCCCCTGTATTACAACTGCTTTTCCCTCTCCCTGCCCCCAGAGCGTCCAATGGCCACTTGCTCCACATCAATGTTGCAGTTTCTTCCATTGCTTGAATCACAACATGCCTTTAGTAGAATACCAGTAAGTCCACTCTAGTCCATAGCTCCTCCCCCCATCCTGAGGAGTCTGGGATGGTGATGTCCACTCCACCTCCAATTAGAGGAGGCTTATATCCCATGGGGAAGATGGATGGGATCATCCTTGGCGTGGGACTGTTTTTTTAACTATTCCATACTGGCAAGCATATATTATAAATCATATTTTTGTCTTACTACTTTTAATATGTGAGGGGTTTTACAAATTTGTTATAAATTTTTTTGAAATTCCTTTGCACAGTTTTTGGTCTAGAATCTTCAATACATATTAAAATTTCTGAGTGGTGGGAAAATAACCACATATTGACGTTTTAATACAATTTTTATAAGCTAAAATTTTTTAAAGTAGCAACATGCAGTAGATAGTGCACCATTATTAAAATTGTCATTTCTCTTAGGAAGAAAATTAATGTAATTGAGATATAGCAGGGTAAGAGAAGGGGGCAGAGGTTTGGAGGTTAAAGGGGTGCAGGTGAAAAGCAGGGAAATTCCAATATTGAAAGGACCAACATACTAGTACCAGCTCTTGCAAACCTTGTGACTTTAGACAAATCAGCCTCTTTAAGTATCTTTTTTTTCCCCTCATATATAAAATCAGGATAAAATCTGTTCAGATCTCCTTCTCAGGGTTATGAGGAGCAAAAGGAATAATTTATGTGAAAAAGTTGAATACAGCTAAACAGAGGTGAGTATATTAGGGTTCTCCAGAGAAACAGAACAGACAGGATTTTATATATATTTATATGTGAATATTAAGAGATTTATTACAGGAATTGGCTCACACAACCATGGGAATTGGCAAGTCCATATTCCATCAGAGCAATTTTGTTGATTGTAGATGTAATCAGCCATAGATGCAATCAACTGACTAACAATTTAAATCCACAAAATAACCTCACAGTAACAATCAGACCAGTGCTTCCTTGACCAAACAGCTGGACTCCATAACCTAGCCAAGTTGACACATGAACTAACCATCACAATGAGGAATAGTGATTCCTCATTATTTAAAGCCTGACTTCAAAGGTAGCTTTCATTAATTTTTTCTATTTAAATCAGCATCCCAAGAAATTAGATATAGATGCACAAATAAGTTTAAAATAATACCTAATACAGAAGACTGTTAAACAGTTATTTTGCTCCAAGAAAGGTGGTAGTGGTTGTCATTTACAATGCTTATTAATATATCCCTTCCTTTTCTCTCCAACCATTGTTTTCTCTTATTACCAATTTGGAAGCTCATGATTGCCACTTAGAATAAACTTTACATCTTTTATAATTTAAATTCCATATACATAGTAAGTGATCAAACTTTAAACTTAACATTTTTTATGGCCTTAATTAGTATGCAAGTTCTTTCTCTTCTCATATTTTCATTGAGATATACGTAACATACAATAAAATACAAAGATCTTAAGTGCTCGATTCAGTGAGGTGGCAAGGGTGTGAAGCAACTGGAATTCACACACTGCTGATGAGAGTGTGAAATGATGCAGCTACTTTGAATAACTGTTTGGCAGTTTCTTTTAAAGTTAAATATACATCCGCTCTAGCAATTCCACTCCTAGGTATTCACCCTAGAGAAATGGAAATGTGTCCCCAAAAGACTTGTACAAAAATGTACATATTCATAATAGCCAAAAACTAGAAATAACCCAAATGTCCATCAATAAGAGAATGGATAAATAAATTATATTCATAATGGAATACTCAATAAAAGAAAATTACTTATACAATATAGATGAATCTCAAAAACACTGTTAAAGAAGCCAGACACATAAGAGTTTATACTGTTTGATTCCATTTAGATGAAGTCCAAGAACAGATAAAAACTAATCCATTGTATTAGAGCACAGAAAGTGATTTGTATTAGTTTTCTATTGCTGCTGTAATAAATTACCACCAAGTTAGAGTCTTAAACAAGGCAAATTTATTATCTTACAGTCTGTAGTTCAGAAGTCTGGTATGGGTCACACTAGTTTAAAATCAAGGTGCCATCAGGGATGTGTTCCTTTCAGGAGGCTCTAGAGAAGACTTTACTTGCTCATTCAGGTTGTTAGCTGAATTTATTTCCTTGTAGTTATAGGACTGAGGTCCCTGTTTCTTTCTTTACTAGCATTCCCAGCTTATAGAGTTCACCTGCATTCTTTTCATTTGTGGCCCCTTTCCTCCATCTTCAACATCAGCAACAACAGGTAATATCTCTCTCCCGCTTCAAATCTCTTCTGCCTTTTCTTCTGTTACTGCATCTCCCTCTCACTTACTCTTCTGCCTTCCCCTTTGACTTTCAAGGACTAATGCAGTTACATTGGGCCCACTCGGATAATCTCCCCATCTCAAGGTCTTCAAACTTCCTTTTGCCATGTGAGGTAACCTTCATAGTTTTCAGGGATAGGACATGGATATCTTTGTGGAGCTGGTATTCTGCCTTATGACATAGTTGCCTTAGGAAGATAGGGGGTTTATTGGAAAGAGATGGGAGAACTTTGGGAGATGATGGAAATGTTCTTTATCTTGTTCAGAGTGGTGGTTATCAGGTGTATACAATGGATGAAATCTTTTTAATTTTAATTATAATCTAACTTCCATATTATTGTATTATTTAGAAGCTATGTGGTAAGCACTGTATTAAGCACTTTACGTGATCATCTCATGTATTTTTTTCTCCTAGTACTTCGGTGTTCTCACATGTTAAATTTGCTTTAATGATCTTGTTCAATAATGCAGCACATGCTACTAGGTTTTCCAAATTTAGTTCCACTTTATAGCTATTTTCCATTTGAATTTAAAGGAAAATTGTTTCCCCCTGCGACAAATTACAGTGTACAGATGTCAGTATTAATAGTCACACAGTTATGGAAAACCTGTTTAAGAAAAGAAAGCAATTTAATGGCTCATTTATGACTTTTAAACAATTCAATAAATTAATTCATAATCAACATATTTATTGAGCTCCTTTATACACAGATATTGCTCTAAGGACTAGGGATAGAATCATGAATAAAGCAAAGTCTTCGCCTAATAGAGCTTTCTTTCTAGTGGAGGAAACAGACTAGTATATAATACAATTACAGTTTTGAGGTTAAAAGAAAGTCCAAATCAAGGCATCACCATGCTGATGCTTTCTCCTTGAAGACTATGGCATTCTGAGGCTGGCTGCTGATAATCCTTGACCCCTCTGTCACATGGCAAGGCACATAGCAGAGTCTCCTGGTCTCTCCCTTCTCTTCCGAGTTGCATCGATGTCCAGTCTCTTGCTTCCTGTGGCTTTCTCTCTGTCTGAATTTCATTCTGCTTATAAAGGTCTAAGATTAAAATCCATCCTGATTGAGATGGGTCACACCTTAACTGAAGTGGCCTCATCAAAAGGCCCTATGTACAATGGCTTCACACTCAAAAGAATGGGTTAAATTTAAGAACGTTTTTCTGGGTACATAGAGCTTCTAACCACCACGCTTTGTTTATTTGTTTGTGTGTTTGTTTTTTAGGCCAGTAAAAAGTTATTGGAAAACGGGGGAAAAGAAGAGAGCCTGCTGAGAAATGGGAGAGAAAGATGGAAATACGCACCAAGACTTGGTGCGGGCTCCTCCAGGCAGAGAGAGTGCGCTCTGCCTTGTGTGGTTACCTTTTAAACTATTAATTATTCCTCCCCCTTGCTAATGCTAAGGGGCGGGGCCTCAGCTGTTATTGGTTACCCCACCAATGGTGGGGGCCAATGGTGAGGCGTATTTGGAATATCTGGGACCCCAAGTTTAAACTCATAGTCTCAGCACGGTCTTGCAGCTATGTTGTCTGTCAGCCAGGTTGTGGCTTGTCTTCTCCTCATTTCCCTGGCTAACCTGCTTTAACTCCTCCTTAGAGAGTTCACACCCTTATTCTTAAGGGGGTTCTGAAGGGCGATGGTCATTCTGCTGTAGTTACTTCCTGCTGGTTAGTGCAGTAGTCCCTGCCTGACAGGGCATAAACCTCTCTGGCTATTCTATCGAGGTCGAGGAAAGATGGGCCCAACACTGTGGTTGGAACTGGCTGAAATCCCCGCTTGACATATTGTTCTGAAAGGCGTTTATTCAGTACCCAGCAGGAGTCAGGGAGCACCACTCACTTAGCTGCCTCCTGGCTGGCTTGCCAAATGAAGATGGGGAAGTGTTGGATTCCTCTAGGTTCTTGGCTATGTTGCATAAAAAATTTAAGAACACGCCATTTTGGTTAGGCCAGTAAAAAGAGTGTACTGGGAATGGGGGGCAAAAACAGAGCTTGCTGAGAAATGAGAGAGAAAGATGGAAATGCTCACCAAGACATGGTGCAGGCTCCTTCAGGCAGAGAGAGCCTGTTTATTTTTATTTGCTTAGTTTTTTCTGTACCTATCATTAATTTATCCCCAACAGTACCAGAAGTGTAAATCTATTCTCAGTGTGTTCAAATACATCTGAAATACATCAGGTAATCTTACCTGTTTTGTTTTGTTTTGTTTTGTTTTCTTGGAGACATCCCTCTTAGAGCCCATCATCCTTGCATTCTACTCCATTCTGCACTGATTGGCACTTTACAGATCTTAAGTGTTGAGAATTCCCTTTGCCTTTCTTCTGTGTTGGAGCTACTACTTTTGGATCCCATATCTTTCTCTTTTTCATTTTCTTCCTTGTTTTGCTAGAGTACTTCAATAACTTCCTTAAAAAGGGTTATATGGGCAACAATTTTTTTAGACATTGTACATATTCTACTTCATGGTGGTTTGATGGTTTGGCTGGGTATAGAATTATAGGTTGAAAGTCATTCTCCCTCAGAATCTTCTGGTTTTCAGCATTGCTGTTGAAAGTCCATTTCTATTCTGATTCTGGACCCTTTGTATATGATCTATTTTTTTTTTCCTTTTAGGGCCTTCTCTTTATTCTTTATATTATAATATGTCAGCACAGTGTGCCATGGGGTGGGTCATTTTTTCATTTGTTGTGCCGGGCACTCAGACATGGACTCATGGAAACTCAAGTTCTTCAGTTCTGGGAAGTTTTCTTGTTTTCTTTAATAATTTCCTCCCTGCATTTTTCTCTGATCACTCTTTCTGGAACTCTGATTAGTTGTATGTTAGACTTGTGGGATGATCCTCAAATTTTGTTATCTTTTCTACAGTCTCGTCTCTTTTTGTCTTTCTCTCTGTGAGATTTCCTTTACTTCTTCCAAACCTGCCATTGCATTTTTCATTTCTGCTATCATATTTTTAATTACCCAGGGCCTTTTTTTTTTTAACTTGTTTGTGGATGCATGATTATCTTTGATGTCTCTGTCATTATAAATGATAACTTACACTTTTTAATTTTCTTCTCCTTCAATTGCTTGCTTGCTTGGAGTTTCTTTTTGTTTATTTGATTTGGTCTCTTTCTTTCAAGTTGCAGGACATCCACAAACATTTGGTGCTCCTTGGCTTAATGTTGATAGTTCAAAGTAAGATATTTTAAAAATTATTAGAAAATCTGTGTGGCATGGAAGCATGTCAACTGGTGAGCTTCACTAGAAATGTGACCAGGTGGTGACCCAACCACTTAATTGGGGGCCATTCCTACCAACAGTATAGCAGTATTTTTAAGACTTTTTCTCTCAGGCTGGTCCATTCCCCAGAGAGGTATCTTCTTATTTCCTTTAGGAGAGTATAAGTCCAGCTGTCAGTATTTGGGGAACTGGGTGGGAGGAGGAGACTGGAGATTTCATTTCTTACATAGCTTGCCGGGTGTCCTGAAATGCAGAGTCCCTTGGTTCAGTCTCTCCACTGTGTAAACCTCTGCTTACCTACCAGGACTGGGATGAGGTTGCAATCTCACTGCATTCAGCTGTGCAGGAGGAAATCAATCCTGTTTTCAGCTCTACTGACACCATCAATTTAGCAGGTTCCTGGTGTCTAATTCCTATACTTCCTGGAGTTCTATAGCATGAATCAGCTTGCTTCTTTTCTTTCCCCACTGCCAGCTTAGGTTTTCTTTGTCTGCTAGTTCCATTACCATTCTTCAGAGTGCTTTCCTGCTTCCAAAATGTAGTCATTATTATCCACTCACCCATCCTTGAGGGATTATGTATTTTTTAAAATTCCTTTATTGTCATTTTAGTAGGCTTCAAAAGCAACAGATAAATGTGTAGTCAATTCACCATCTTAAACCACTGGTCCCTCCGTGAAACACTGGCTTCTCTTTCTTGAGACCACATTGTCTGGTCTCCTACCTCTCTGATGTTCTTGCCCTATTTCCTTGGCTGGCTTCTCCTCTTCTGCTCAATTTTTATATGTTGGAGGGCCCCAGGGCTTGCTCCTGGGCATCAGCTCTTCTCCACATTCTTTCCCTAGATGACCTCATCTGGTACCAGGCTTTAAACACTATCTACATAAAAATCCTTTCCAAAATTACAAATTTTTTCAGCCAAATATCTGATGGACCTGTCTTCTTGTGTATCTCCAAGCATCCCAGACACAGCAGAATTATTTATTCTTACCCAAAATCTGCTATCCCCTAAAACCTGCTGTTTTCTCAGTCTTTACCATTGTAGTTATTCAAGCCAAAACCTAGGAGTCATCCTTGATTCCTATTTTTCTCACTGCAGGCATGCAAATCATCAAAACCAAGCATCTCTACTTCCAAAATATACCCTGAATCTATCTATTTCTGTACAGCACTACTTAGTACCAACTAAGCCATCATCTTTTAAATGTTTTAGTGTAGTAACGTCCATACAATTCAACATTTCTCATTTTAACCATATCAGGTGTACAATTCAGTGGTATTAATTGTATTCACAATATTGTACTACCATCACCAACATCCATTACCCCAACTCTTTCATTACCTCAAACAAAAACTTTATCCATTAAGCAAAAACTCCCACTTCTCATACCCTCACCTCTACCCCTGGTAAACTAATCTACTATGTGTTTCTATGAAATTTCCTTATTCTAGGTAATTCATATAAGTGAGATCATATGATATTTGTCTTTCTGTATCTGGTTTATTTCAAGGTTCAATCATTTTGTAGCATGTTTCAGAATTTCTTTCTTTTTTACTGCTGAATAATATTCCATTGAGTATATATACCACATTTTGTTTATCCATTCATCTGTTGACAAGCCATGATATTTTGCCTGGCCTCCTACAAAAGCCTCTTTTTTTAAAGAGAGAAGTTGTAGGTTTACAGAAACTTAGTGCAGAATAGAGTTCCCATCACACACACACACATCCACACACCCATTATTAACATCTTGCATTAGTGTGGTACATTTGTTACAAT